>JAHLJT010000631.1:20856635-21080775 GCA_031308135.1 Acheta domesticus | reverse complement strand
ACACGATATTATTTTATTATTATTATTATTATTATTATTATTATTATTATTATTCCATTACATCACGACTAAAGATCTTATGAGTCGGCTGAATATAAAATCTACTCCAGGTTGCAACCAGCTACCTAAGGAGCAGATTCGGTGACTATCAGTGCCTCTACAATACTTTACGCAAAATGTGGGCTGTTCCAAATAAAGCAATTTCTTGCACTTCCCAGTCTTTTGAATTACCTGGGAGTTTAGACAAGTTCTTACTCAAATTTTGCGGAACAAATCCCAGAGCTCCGATAACTATCGGGACGACCTGTGCTTTTACGCCCCACATTCGGCTGATCTCGATTTCCAAACTCTTGTATTTAAGACGTTTCTCTGCCTCCTTGGTAACGACGTTTTGATCGCAAGGTACAGCAACATCGATAAGTAAACACGATTTTTTGGCCAAATCCCGGATAACTATATCCGGTTTGTTTGCCGCTATCGTGCGATCAGTTTGAATTTGTTGGTCGTACAATATCGTACACAATCCAACAGACGTCACCGGTTTCGGTGAGTGTTCGTACCACTTGGGGCATGTGTTTGGAACTTCGAGGGCGGTACAGATCTGCCAGTGGAGGTAGCTACACACCCTGTCATGTCTTTTAAGGTATTCGGTCTTTGCTAGGATTGGACAAGCTGAGACATATGATCAATGGTTTCTACTTGCTCCAGGCAAATGCGGCATTTATCATCTTGGGAAATTTGAGAACCGCTTTATCATAATGTCGTGTTCTCAAGGCCTGATCTTGGGCAGCTATTACAAGTGCTTCCGATTCTGGCTTCATCCTTCCCCTTTAAGCCACATAATGATTGATCTTTATTGATCTGCACCTTGTGTCCATTCTTTTTAGGTATTGACCGTGGAGTGGTTTGTCTCTCCACGATTTCTTTAAACATTTTTTGTGTCTCACACTTCATGTTTAGCAGCATCAGAAGTTCAGTGTCTGTGTTATTCGACGTGTCTTGCCTAGTTTTCTTCGCAATTTTTCTTGCTCACTAACAATGCCTCTGTTTCCCATTGTCTTCGGTCAGATTCATGACCTGGCCTCATTAGAGGGTCGTCTTGATGGCTGACACATACTACCAACCCGACTATTGCGTTGTGCCAGGAGGCCTCAATTTGTCTGAGGCCTCTTCCTCCTTCCTTACGTGCCACATAAAGTCTATGTATATCAGCTCGAGGGTGGGAAACATGATGCATTGTCAGCAGTTTCTGGTTTTTCGATCCCATGGTGCGAATTTCTTGCTCAGTCCAGTCCACTAGTCCAAACTGTATTCGGCTACAGGTACCGCCAAACTACCTATTGCAGATATTTTATTCTGGAATTCAGAGCGGACGCAGGACCAGTCTCACTTTCTATATACTCCCTACGAATTCTCTCTTTCATTCTGTCATTCTAGGATGGTTTTCACCTTCTTCAATGCCCAGATATTTGTAAGTTTTACCTGGCTCAAGATCTTGAATCACAGTGTGCGTATCAATTTCAATGTTCTCAGACGTTGTGAGTTTCCTCTTTTTAAATTGATTTTGCACACTTGTCAAGACCAAACTTCATGCAGATGTCATTGCTAAAGTCATTCACGACAGTACAGCATTTGGGAGAGAATCGCTTCATTCTTGGCAAACACTTCAGATCATCCATTGTAAAACAAATGTGATACTGGCCTTTCATCACCATGGAGCTTAAAACCAAAGTCAGCTTGCGACAACTGTCTCATAGTGGATCAAACTAATGCAAAACAGCAGAGGGATAGTGAATCTCCTTGAAAAATACCCCTGTAATCTGAATACTTCTGGTTTCTACTGCTTCCTTTCCGCTGTGGATTAGTAACCTGGTACTCCACGACTTCATACTAGCCTTGCAAAACTCAACAAGTCTAGATGAATCGATAGATCTCCAGGGTCTTCAAAATCCAATCGTGTGGTACACTATCAAAGGCCTTTTGGTAGTCAATCCAAGCCATGCTCAATTACGTTTGCGTTTCTTTACATCATTCAAGATGACTTTATTCAGTAGCAAGATTTCCTTACACCCTAAGAGCCTTTACGACATCCTTTTTGTTCAGCTGGCCTTAGATGATTCTTATCTAGATGTCTATACATTTTGTCAGCTATAGCTGAAGTTATAACTTTGTACAGTACTGGCAGACAAGTAATTGGCCTGTAGTTACTTCGCCAAAGAGCTGTCTCCCGCTTTGGGTAGCAAATACGTGATGCCCGCGTGTGAGCCATTCCGGGATTTCCTTTGGGTTTTCGACAATTTTATTAACAGCCTTTGCTAGATGAGAATGTATTGCTGTTAATTTCTTAATCCAATAAATCTGGATCTTATTCAATCCCAGGGGACTTCCAGTTTCCCATGTCTTAATTGCTTGGAAGAGGTCCTCTTCGAGAATTGGTGAACATCTTCCACTGTTTCTACAAGTTCATCGGCAGCATCAACTTCAGATTGAAGCCAAGATGCGTCTTTGTTGTAGGATCTGCTCTCTTTCCCAGATTCCTGCCCAAAATGCGTCGACGTCATCTTTTGAAGGAGTAAAAGCTTTGCCATTCGGTTTTTGAGTCAGATTGCGATAGAATTCTCTTCGCGTCTGTTTCAAACAACCGGTTCTGTACACGGAAATCTATTCTACGTTTGTACCTTCTTATTCGTTGAGGCCCATGCTTGAATTTTCTCTTTTAGCTTCTCAACTACCATTAGCCTGCTGGTGTCATTTTCAATTTGGTATTTTTGTTCAACATTGAATATTTTTCGTTGAACTTTAGAGGTGTGCGTTGATTAGAAGATGCCTCAGCTAAGAATGATATTCACGCCGGGTGTCGGCTATCCGTTTCATAATTCTGTTCATCCATGGGGGTACAGAGCTGTTTACTCTGTTTTGCTGTCGGCCGTCGGTGTTCTTGGCTGGCCCCAAAATTATCTGAGATACTAGATATCCAGTTGCATATATGATGTGATTGATTATCAGTAATATCTAGATCTCTGCCTGGGGTCTCCACCACCTCATTTAAGACAGAATTACCTGTTTCTATCACTCTTTTAGCTTTGGCATTTCGTATATTCTCCTCAACGGTTCGCGAGATTCAAACGGAAGTTGACTAACTCTTTCTATCTCGCGCCGAAGGAGATTTCGCATCATGTCCTTATCGTGTAATTCATTGACCAGATGAGTTTTCACCACTGACGTGTGTTTCACTGGAAAGCGATGAACCTTCCACGGGATCATCATTTCAAGTTCTACATGTTCGTCATGTGGATTGTTCGAGCGAAGTACATATTCCGCATTTCTCTCAATGTCAGCAAGTTGATCTGCTGTGAATTTTCCACTGCTGAGTATGTATCGTCGTTGACTGGCAAGCTTCTTTGAGTCCTAGGGTAGGTCTCATATCTTGGGTTCCGCTCTCTCCATACCTTGAAACCTTCTATTTCAGAGCCCCCATTTTTCGCTTTTGCGTAGTAAAAGCACACCATCACCTCCTTTAATTCATCCCGGGTCCATCTCTGACGATGGCTTCGAGCTACTGCCGGCTCTGGGTCCTGGGACTAGCCTATTATTATTATATTATTATTATTATTATTATTATTATTATTATTACAATTATTAGAAATAATTGAAACGATCTTACCTAGTCTCCAATTACACCAATCGCGAAGATCAAAACGCTCAAATTATGGATTTTCATAGGTTTTCATTACGTATTTAATTACAAATAGAAATCTACAGTAATGGAATTGAAATATATTGTCTTATATAACGTAATGAAAGAGAAACTCTGAGTTTCTTCTATTCTCACTCATTAGCTACACTTATTCTGCGCCAGGTCGCCTGTATCCCGGTATCCGTCCTGGACGTAATTATATCTTCCTATATAGTATAGTATACTCCAGTATAAACTCAGTCTTCGCCGCATTTCACTTCATGCATCTCTTATCTAATAGAAGGGTTTCAACAGTTGTGTACGTGAGACACCGAAAACAAAATTGAGATATATGCCCATTGTTTAAAGTTTTAAAAAGGAGAAAATGTAATTCTTTGCCAAAACACATCAATATAATAATAACTTATCAAACATGAATCATGATTATATCACACTCTACGAACGATACGATAATGAAAATATATTTGTGACATAAAGTTCAATTATAGTTAGATATATCGATTTTAAAATAATATGTAAGATCATGCGGGTGTTTTTTAATTTCTTCGAAGGTCCATTAACTTCTTAGGCAGACACAATGTGTGTGCCTAAGAAGTTAACGAACCTTCTAAGAAATTAAAAATCATATTGAAAAAACGGCAGTCTTCAAATAGTTCAATTTGAAATTGTTTTCTGCAAAGAAGATCATGAGGGTGCACCGCCAAATGTGAAATTACGACTTCCACGTGGCGCAGATTGACAAAACGCACTGCTCTATACTGCAATTTTTCTAACTTGCCCCTGAAGGCCCGTCTTCACGGTGGAATATGTAACGGTATATAGCGACGTTCTCAGTCGTACCGCGAGGTATCGCATGATCACGATCGTATCAAGCAGTGCTAGCGATCATACGACTTCTAGCGGCACAACGGAGAAAGACGCGAAATGCCGTGTGATATTTCATCGTGGCCGTAGGCGCTTGAGGGACAGAGTTAGAAAAATCGCACTATATCCCGATCTCGAGTCTCGTATTCGACACTTCTCCGTCTACGTGCAGCGTGCAGCTTGCGGACCTCAGCGTCCAGCGATCCACCCTCCATTCCGTTGTTGCACTGACACGTGGCGAAGGGTCGTTGGCGGTCGTCCAGGTCTTCCTGAAATAGTTCGTTCCGCTCCAGGCGTCCACTCCGGAATAAATAACACGTGCTAACAACGCGGAGAATGCGAGGAACGAAGTCCACGTGTCCAGTAACAAAGATAAACGATTATTATCGAGATAAATTAATATATTTCTCACTCGCGAGAGAATCGTGTCAAATGGGACGTTGGGGGTTGTTGTGATGGATTTATTACCGAGATTCATAATATTAGTGAGGTTAGTTTAATACAAATGAATAAATGTGGGGATCAGTACGTTTCAATCGCTAGGTTTAATCATTGCTTTACTAAAGAACAATATATGCATAAATACCAATATTCACTTACACGTTTCGTGCAATTAGTGTCCGTTGCATACTTGGAATGATACATGGCTGCTTAAAAGTAAAAGGAAAGCAATTGTCGACACCGTTTGTCGTAATGATAAATACCTGCATCGTATTTCACAAGCCCACTGGAGGACAGTCATAACGCACTTAATCAACAATATGCTAAGTGACCACCATGTCTCAGTGCAGTATATGACGGTATGTACTTTCAAAACATACATAACCAAGCTCATGTTTCTAAAAGCGTGGAATATTGTACACTCTTAACACAATATTGCTATCCTGAGGTGCATGTGTATACAACTAACATCCAATGTCTCAGTAGAATATTTAAGATATGTATGAGGCTAGGACATGAAAATATAAATTAGTCCACATAATGTATTTCGTTTCAGTATTTGTACTGAAGAAGTTCCTTCCTTTCGGTTATTTTATCTCATATTTTAATTCTCCCGTTCCGTAAACTATTTTCAATCCGGGGGAAGGAGACTTAAAAAATTGTATATCTTTATAACAACGACACCTCCAAAAAATACCGTAACAATACCTGAAGAAAAACAACAACAAATCGTTTTGATAACTTTGAGTGTTCCAAATCCAACAAATAAGAATTAATTCTAGCCTTGACATTCTTACCGATGCTATTTTGGCCATTATTGTATTTTTACTCTTTTCAAAACAAAACGGTCTTCAACAATCTCTTCCAATTCTTTTAAAAACAACGAAGAAAAGTAAACGATCTTTGACCAACGTTCATACTTCATCTTCCATATCCATGATTCACAAATTCTCCCCACTATTTCTTCTTTTACTTCATCTCTTTAAATTAAATTAATGACTCGTAAATTACTTGTTTAGTTAGTCAATCAATCTAGCTATCTTATACATCATCTTTTACATTAAAACTAATTTCTCGTAAAATTTTCGACCTCTATATTATAACATTCATCTGTCCCCCACGACTTCTCACGCTAAAGCGATTGTCTTTCCTCCCTCTTGTTCCAAAGAAAACAAAAGCATCGCCTGCTCAATAGTAGAGCATGTATCCTTTTCCGGGTGACTGCGGAATCCGTATTTATAGTCACACGATTTGGCTCAGTATCGACAAGAATGTGGAATGGCATTTCTTGCAAAGTTGAAGAGCGTATCTAAATGAATGGTCACAGTATGTTATAAAAGGCTCGGGGGCGTATATTTTCGCATCTATGTAAATCTCACTTTGTACTGTCTTCCGTGTAACATCGTTTTTCTCACTCACATCGTACTACCTTCACTTTTAATTATAATATGCAGTTGACTTCAAATTCTTCTGTACGATGCATTCGTTAGACAGAACACTGGCTTCTAAGACGATCATGTGAATAGCAACCAGGAAAAAGATTTACCAATTTCCGAGCCCCGGAAATCCCTCAACGCTCAGAAGATGGATGATAGATCTACTGAGCGACCAGGGCCATTATAATCGTATTTTTAAACGAGTACAACTGCATCCGAGGTAGATCCATCCTTCTAGTCTTGTTTGGAATTCGCGACACAGACCCAAATTGCATCTAAGTGCCAATGTGCGACCCTGTTCGCCGACCGCCCTCCTTCCCTCTGGCGGCCATTTCCGCTACTAACACTCCACGACAACTCCTGCTCCTCCACCTGCTCCCCTTCCCTTCCCCCCGCCCTCCCCCAGGCCCGCCCCCGCCCGCCATATCGGGAGAGCGGCTCCCGATCGCGAGGGCAGCTGCGATAGGCATCGCGCCGCCATAAGCCAGGAGGAAATCGGAACGAATCGGCCGCGGAGGCGGTGGCGGTGGCGGGGGCGGCGGCGGAGACGGAGGAGGGGCGTGGCCGGAGGCGGGGCGGGGACGGAGCGGGGGCAGGGACGGGGGCGGAGGCGGCGGCGGTGGCGGCGGCGGAGGTGGGGGGCGGAGGCGGAGGCGGCGGCGGTGGCGGCGGCGGCGGCGGCGATGGTGGCGGCGGAGGTGGGGGCGGAGGCGGAGGCGCAGGACGTGACTGCACCCGCCCACCGGCGGCGGCGCTGCCCAGAGGCAAGGCAGGTCTGGGGAAGGACTTGGGATCAGCACAGGAGGACCGCGTGCTTTAAATGCACACAAGCACCACCAGCAGGCAGTCAGTTTGACGGCTACAACTTCTCAAGAAATCATTCCATTTGTGTAGGGAGGCGATTCTTAAATTTCAAATATAATAACAATAATATTAATAGTAATAATAATAATTCTGCAAAATTTGTGTAAAAACTTGGCTAAACTCCCAGGTAATTCAAAAGACTGGGAAGTGCAAGAAATTGCTTTATTTGGAAGAGCCCACATTTTGCGCAAGGTATTGTAGAGGCACCGACAGCCCCTAGATTAGCTGCTGAGAATCACAAGAGAAGAGATAATTAATAACAGTATATTTTATATTCAGCCGACTCAAAACATCTTTAGTCATGATGTAGTTGAACAATAATAATAATAATAATAATAAAACATACATACATACCTGCAAATGAGCGTATGCTATAACGCGCTTATAAGAAATAACTCCCAGGTGTCTTGTATGAGGAACGCATTCAGGGTGATGGAGTGTTAGTTACAAACGAGAGAGGGTGAAGGGGGAGAGGCGGTGGAGGGAGGAAGGGGAGGGGTGGCGAGCGAGGCTGCTCGTGTTTCGGGGGCGCTGGGCGTGGCGGGGCGGGGCGCGGCGCGGCGACGGAGGTTTCAGGGAGAGCGGAACTATTCTTCCGAGACGCCGCCGCCGCCGCCCGGTTTTTGGCCTCCCTCCCCTCTCCCTCACCCCCCCCGCTCCCTAGAGCGAGAGTTTTTAGGCATCACGATGACCGCAGCTGGCCGCTTTCATGGCGAGAGCGAACTAATCTAATAAACTCCTGAAATCTGAAGGCGTGTGTGAAGTGAAACGAAGATTTTTTTCTCGAGCTTGATCACGACAAGCTCGTACCGAATATGAAATTTTGAATTTCACCAACAGAATGATTTCTCATTGAATTTATTAATTAATCTACTACATCTACGTCATTTGCATATTATTTTACAAATAATATATATTATTTTATAAATCATATTTTTTATGTTAAGAATTCTATTACATTTTATCATATTTAGCAAATATTTAGAAAAAATGTAAATTAATAGTTCCAACAGTATTTCTACGAGTACAATGCATGATTAGTCTTTCAAATGTTCTCAACAAACAATAGAGTAAACAAAGTCAACGAAATGGTACATAAATTCTTTAGAGTGAATGATAACACCGAATGATTGAGTGAATTAATGAATTAATAAATGGAATTTCACTTTTGAATACGTTCTCAGAGTGATAGTGAAATATGCTAAAGGCTATTTGCCGAAATACCAATCTCCAACAATTATTGTATTTCCGAAGGAATGAATGAAGACCTGAAGAAAGGTCGCAGTCACATTCGATGTGGAAGAGCAGCGCGGACCAAACCGGCCACTTGCGAGCGAGGAAAAATTGTGAGTTCTTCGCGTACGCAGAGCCCCCTGTTTGCCAAGGATTTGCATAGCACGTTTCCGCAGGCGCAGGCGATAGTCTACGAGGAAGCGTAGCAGGCGGCCAAACATCTTCCACTTTTTATCTATATTAAGTTGGCTGTCCGGGTGACGCCGCGTCCATGGCAAAGGTGCCAATGGCACCTTTTGGCACCTTTGCCATGGACGCGGCGTCACCCGGACAGCCAACTTAATATTGACTTCCGGCCGCGGAAGCCTACGCTCTCACTTTTTATCTGCCGTTGGCACTTATTTCATATAATTATTTTCCTGCTTAGTTTTTGAATACATGTGAATGCTGAGAGAAATCTTTCAGATATTTCAGTGGCAAGATTTTTCACAGACAGATGCAACAATATACAATATATTATTACATTCCTTTTCGCTTTTGGTTTGTTTTTTTCGTGGTGCAATCAGAAACACAATTGCACATGATGCAATTGAAGTTCATTCTTACATTCTTAACTGAAACAACTTTCCCTTAAAATACTTTCTACCTACTGCGTATCTATAGCAACTTTCCATGATTCGTCACCACTACCCAATAAATAATTGTCAAAGCTGTTCGTATGTAAGTGATGTCCTATTAACGGAACTTAAAATGCTCGTGGGTAACTTTAACGTTAGAAACCCGACGTAAGTACTATACCAGCTTTGCAATTGATATTCATCCACCTGTGTGGCTCACGTTACTACAAGTTGGTTGCTGAGGAGTTAGGTTTTGGTACCTACAAGACAAGGAGAGATGACACCTAGGCACTACCGTTGCATTACGACATTCGGACTATCTATTTACAAAACACGAGCACATACTGGTTATCTGTTTAATCATATCTGAATTAAAATGTGAGATGAAGGTTATCAACTTATCAATAATTTATCACAGAGTGAAGTTAATTTATATGAACGTAAATAACCAAGATGATGTTAAAACATGTAAACAATCAACTATTAATCTATGCAAGTAGACTGTTGTTACGTAATTTTCAGTAAATACGAAAATTTGATGAAAAATGAATATGTCTAATAAATGAAGGGTTTACTAATTAGCAAACAAATGATAGTGTGCCATGCAGAATGTATACAGTTTCGAGTTCAATAGCAGTACGAATTGTAAATGCAAACGCAAACTTGACGGAAATTCGCAAGAATTGTACGTGTTCATCGAGGCGTCTCTATTGGGAAATGACTATTTCCACGCGTTTAGACACGTCAAAGAGCAATAGAATTTCGGTAGAAAGAATTCTTTGAGTCCAGATAACTGCAGAAAATTTAATTATTTCTGGTGATGTCGAACAATTGCAGTTATATACCCCAAAAGATAAAGAAGTATATGCATTTTCATTTCTACGACAATGCTGATGGTTCGCTGTAAGAATATTGAGAAAAACTGAAATCATTTTACACGTTCTGAAATTCAACTAAACATATATTCGTGACTTATCTACATACTCGCGGACACCAAGAGCTTCCACCCGTAGCTGAATTTCTCTTCATTACAATACAGGAAGAGAGGCATGGATATGACTCCCCTAGCGATTATGAAACATGCACGGCTGAAATGAATGCGGGAACGCTATCGCGTAACTGAGGGTGCTACTCGGAGTACGGAACGTTTCTTCCTGACCCTTGCATTTCACTACACATGTGCCCGGTACCTTTCACTGCGAGTAACCGCAATGATCAGTTTCAAATCTAATTACCAACTTTCTAAAACAAACTCAAGATAAATTGTCTCAATGATTGCGTAAGACAAATCAGTGATACATAAATTAGTACGCAACCAACAGAGTAGTGTGTGACAGGTTTCTGTGTATGTGGAAAGATAGATTTTTTTGATTTGTTTTATTTATTTGTTGGATTCTAAAGAAAAAATATTATGTACGCAATACATCTACATCCATAAGAATAAAATCTACCGCTCGGCGGTATACTCAACAATTTTAGATCAAAAACATTATTACGTCGAAGTTAAAATCACTGTAATCAAATAGGAAAAACATGAAGGAAGAAAACATGAAATCGTAAATATTACATTACTCAAATATTTTCCAAAATCACGCATGTCTTGTAAGTTTTTCTCTTTCTGTAACTACATTCACAGGATGATTTTTCGTACATTTCACTAATGTGACCCAGTCATCTACAGAAATAAGTATTCGTCAAAATGTCTACGTACACATTCCCATATATATATATATATATATATATATATATATATATATATATGCACTGATGCACTGGTGACTGAAAGTAGACACGTACAAAGTAGAAACACACACAACCGTTAAGACCACTCAGCCTCACACATTATTACTTGGCATCTCAATTGACACGAGGCAAATCGCCCCGCGCTGCCCCGCACGAGCGTCTCCGAGGACTTGCAAATCCGCTCCCAGGCGGTGCACATCTTCTCATAAAGCATTCCTCTCCTATCAACGCCTTCCTCCCTCGCTTTTATTCCTGTATTTATGTGGGAAAACCTTCATCCTCACTTGTGTACGTATTTCTCATTGAATAACATCATCCTATTATGCACCAATGTAATAAAATGTTGAAAGTGGTTAGACGGAAGAGGCAGGCTAAATGGCCTGAGCCTCGCCTACAAATAAAGACATTTATTTATTTATTTATTTAATTATTTGTTATTTATTTATTAAAGCGCTCGCCATAACTGCTCCCCGCTAGGAGCAGCTCCGCCACCGCCGCCGCCGCCTCTGCATCTTTCTCGTTCCGTTTCCACTTCCTTTCCTTCTCTCTTTATTTGAACCCCTTCTTTTGCACTCTATTTACGCGTCGTTGTTGCCACAGTCGTCCATTCCCACGTCCGCCTCCTTCCCTTCAACCTTCCACCTCACGCTTCTCTTCATCTCTTCCACCTTATAAAGATATAAGATAAATTTATTTAAACGGCAATTGGTACCACCCGGTGGCAGCTTATCCTCAACTATACCACTCTCCACCCTCTTCCTCCTCACCCTATCTCCAACCTCTGGCTCCTCAACCTCATCTGCGTTTGAACTCTCGCCTTCATCAGGTGTCGAGGCTTCGAAGTCTCCGCCGCCACCGCCAGGCGACAGGTGCGACCTGCGGCGGGGCGTCGGTCGGAGAAAGCGCGCGCCCTCTCTCCAGCCCACGCCCACGCCCAAGTCCACGCCCGAACTTACGCCCACGCCCTCGCGCATGCCCCACGCCGACGCCTCGCCCTCGCCCTACGCTTCCGCCTCCCTGCGTGGCGCGGCGGTTACCAGCAAGCGTCCGTCCACGGAAAGGACTTCTTGTTCCTTACGTAGGTTTACGTAGGTCATGTCCCTTACGTAGGTTTACGTAGGTCATATCCCTTACGTAGGTTTACGTAGGTCATGTCCCTTACGTAGGTTTACGTAGGTCATGTCCCTTACGTAGGTTTACGTAGGTCATGTTCCTTACGTAGGTTTACGTAGGTCATATCCCTTACGTAGGTTTACGTAGATTATGTCCCTTACGTAAGTTTACAAAGATTATGTCCCTTACGTAGGTTTACAAAGATTATGTCCCTTACGTAGGTTTACGTAGGTCATATCCCTTACGTAGGTTTACGTAGATCATGTCCCTTACGTAGGTAGGTAAGGAATCTCCGTATCTCGAACTTTCAGAGGAAAAGAACGAAATCGAGCTATCGAATATTTCCATTTCTCGGAGATGAAGTTAGTGAGTATCATCTAGTAAGGGGTCATCCATAAATTACATAAAGCGAAAGGGGGAGGGAGGGGGTCTGAGGCAGCGTTACGCTGCGTTACTTAGAAATAGGGAAGTGCGTTACTCGAAATTTGCGTTAAATAATTTATGGACGGCCCCTAAGGACTTTTTGGGTAGAGTGGTGTGCAGCAATCGACAGCTATCTCCCGACACTTCTACACCACTTTTGCGCATTTGCGCAGGACTTCATTATTATTGCAACTAATTATCGAAGCTAGGTTTCAATTACCCAAAACCTCCATGTATATACAATCTTCATTGTTCTTTTAGATGATGATGATGTAGAGGACGTCGATAAAAAATAATGTATTCGGAACTCTCCAAACAACATTAGGACGAAACATTTAAATTAACGCGAAGTCATTGAAAAAGTGAGAGCTATTGCCTTTCAATATTTATTCAGTGCCTTAAGAGACGAATAAGATGCCAAGAGCCTCTAGAAGTGAACAGCCGCAGACCGCAAAGACGAGAACGAGATATTCGATGGAACCCGTAGCGCTGACCCCACACCACAAACAAAACAAACAACACAAACGGACCACTTTAGGCCTCCGCCAGCTGAGAACACGCGATCCGCAGCCCTTTGACCACTGTGTGTCCCTGTATGCGTACGCGCACTTTCACCTGACACCGGCACTTCGGCGGACGCTCTGGCGGAGGTTCCGCGTTTGCGTTGTCTCTCAATGGACACTACGCACTGCGTTCGGCTTTTCACTCACGCTCGTAGCATTCACCTGTGTACACGCACTGTGTGTGTGTGTGTGTGTGTGTGTGTGTCTTTCTCCGCACGCGTGGAGCCTGTGGTGTCAGCGGGCGGTCGAGGGAGAGGACGGGGGCTGGGCGGGGCGGGGCGGGGAGGGGGCGGGTTAATGGCAGGTCGGCGTGGAGCGGGGCGAGGGCGGGCTGGTTAGCGGAAACGAACGGACAGACGGTACAGCGCTGTGGGAACAGAGGAGTTCACAGACGCAGAATGGAAAGGTGTTTCGGCGAAAGAGCGGTGAAAGACTGTGCGAGGTCTCGAGGCAAATGAACTTCCATTCATTAGAGCCTCTGAGAAAGCTGTGTGTGTTTCGTGCCGATGGTATTTTTTGTTCTGGTTTCGGAAGCGTTACCCACAATGAACTTCCTACCGGTCCTGCCTCTCCTCTGTCTTATGGTTCAAGCGACAGTCTTTGTGGAAAGTATAATGCTGAACGATCCATTAGTGCAGATTTAGTACTAAAGGCGCAAACGAGGTGGCCATTGAAATATCATTAGATATTAAATTTCATGAAATATTCAATGGCAACGCATAAACAGAGGAATGTAACTAAAGTAGGAGAAGAAACTGTAACGAATATTCCGTTCCTAACTAACATTAGGACGTTTCATGCATTTTCAACAGCTCGCGAAACATTAAGTTTTCTCAAGTTCTCTGAATTAAGTAGTTCTTTCTTATGAATTCATGAAAGTCAAGTCCTTTAAATCACAATGACGTGTTCTGGTTTCTTAAGCAAATTCGTCCCTACTTTCTATCTTATAAGTTGAGTATTGTATTTCATACACGAATATTGTATTCCTTACCTTCTTCTTCCGTAATACTAGGTTCAAATAAAATACTTTTAATCTGGCATGTGGAGGAACAATTCATCATATGCAAAGCTCAAAGAAGTGAAATCTGAGAAGGTAGAAAGCGTTCAGATTAGTTTTGAGTCTTGACGCTCGCAAGTAGGTTGAAGATACTGTTTGTTTGTAGCATAACATGATAATTTAATACAGAAAAATGCTGTTTCTTATACAAGAACGTTGTCAGGTATAGAAAAATGTTTTACCGTTTCTTTGATTAGGAAAGTGCCAGTTCGGCAACGAGTGATCTCTCACTGTAATGTAACATCTTGAAAACTTTCTCTCATGTCCTGTTTTGTTTGTGTGAATGTATGCATGTAGAATTTCAAATATCGAAATCAATGCTATTTTTGTTATTCCAAGCATAATTGTAATCCGAGAAAAAAACAGGAGAAAAGCCGAAAAATAAATTTAAAGAAAACTAAACACGAAAACAAACTTCTCAAAATAACAGTCTCATCTCTGGCTTGGATTTTTTGGGCAGTGGACAGTTTGTTATCACGATGCAGAATAGATGTCATGTTATAACGTACAGAATATTTTTTGAACAGTTCTTAAAAATATAGATTTTATTCTTAAAATATCATGTTGCCAAAAGCTGGAATATCAGCACTATACACTAGAATAGCAATATTTTGCACCGCCATACCAACCCGGATTCTTCCAAAAGAATCACGCCCCCAGCCAAGTTTGCCAACTTTTGTCCAGATGAAATCAGGACTCAGGTCCACCTGAAAGGGAGAGGGGGTCCGGGGTAAATTTTGGAAAATTGATGGTAAAATCATGCAATTTTAGGCATTTTCTTTGCCTTAAGCTTGGAATAAAAGAAACTTAAATTTATTATAAAAATCAATTTATTAACAAAAATTAACTTTTAAATGAAAAGTCTAAAATATCGGGACAATTACCGTCCCGACTAGGTTACTGCCGGGACGCGGGACAAAGTCAAAAAAATCGGGACTCTCCCGACAAAATGGGGACGGTTGGCAACGCTGCCCCCAGCACAGACGCTTATCCCAACGGCGCGGCGGGGCAGGGCGCGGCGGGGCGCGGCGGGGGAGCCCAGCGCCAGCAGGAAGAGGCGCTTCGCGGCGAGTGGAAGTAGGTCTCTGGACACTGCGTCAAGCGCCGCGCCGCAGCAAGGGCCGGGCGGGCGATAAGACGCACGGAAGCGCCTCCCAGCGCCGCCAAGTGGAGCAGCAGGCCACGGTTCGATCCCGCGTCGCCCGCAGGGGCCAGCGCTCGCGGGGCGCAACCCGGCACATTCGCCAATCCTCCCTCCAGACACGCACAGCTCGCTCCTTGCCGAGAGCGTAAGTACGCAAGAGATTAAGTAAAGAAATAAATGAGTGAAGAAATAAATAAATAATGGAGTAAATATTAAATAAATGAATAATTAAATATGGTAATAAACATTAAATAGAAAGTTTTTTGCCATCTCAAACGTGAAACACTATCGATCTTCTGCTCATGCGCAGTTCAAGTTTCACATCAATTTAGTGCGCATGCGCAGAAGATCGATAGTGCTTAACATTCGAGGTGGCAAAAATCTCCCTAATAAATGAATAATTGAATAAGTGAATTACTTATAAATAAATAAAGGAATACGAAATTAATTCATAAGTGAATAAGTAAATAAATAAGAGAAGAAGAAAGTGAATAAATGAGTGAGTGAGTACTGAGTGAGTATTGTTTCTGGGCGCATTAACTTCTGAAGTCGTTAGTCCCGTTAAATGAAGTATGATGTACGTATTATGACGTGATGTACGGTGTCGACCTACAAGTCGATTCGCGGGTTTCCCTCTCCAGATCTCTCCCTCGGGGGGGGGAGACTCAGATAAGAGAAGCTGAAAGCTGGGAATGGAAACAGGGTGGGGAAGGAAAAAATCGCGCGCGATCCGTGGCTCTGTTGTTAGGCACTGCTTTAGCATTCGTATTTGTCAGAAAAAACACGAATCAGAGCACCCGGCGAATTCTCCTACAAATAGTGATGAAAAGCGCCCCAGCTCCATGACTAGTGTCGAGAATCCGTCACTTCCAGGACTGGATCCCTCGGTCCTTCCGATCAACGATGCATCAGAGGCGGCGTACTGCTGAGCTATTGCAGTGGTCGGAAACGCGCAAAAGTGGCATGTACATTTTTTAAAAAAATAAATCAAATCAATCAAATAATAGTCGCGTATGTGCCAAATATAAGCATTTAAAAATAAATAAAATAAATCAAACAATAGTCGCTATGCGCTAAATATCAGCATTTAAAAACATAAATCAAACAATAGTCGCGTATGTGCGAAATATAAGCATATCCAATGCACTTGTGAATCTTAAGAAACGAAAGTACCTATTAAAGAGAAGTTTTGATTTCAGCCGTCAAACTGGATTTATGTCTACGAAATAACGTCCATTCTGTGTCTCTCGAGGATGAAGTCTCAGGGGTGGCTCAGAGCATCAACTGATGTTTCTGCATTGCCTCTGACCGGGAGGTACTAGGTTGAACGATGCTCATACTAGGTCAAACCATACCGGGAAGTCCAACGATGACTTGATTTTGAACACTAGCTACAGAGCTAGGTCGAATTTAGCTGCCATAGGTAGGAGAATTCTAGCTGCTGTGATAAGTCGCTTTCCGTGGTTTTTCCAACTAAACCAGCCGAATGCCACTGCGGTACCATAATATGAACCACGAAGCCATGAACCACGCGCCATCTTTCCCTCGTCTACCTTGTTCTGTCCTCACCCCTTACTTACATACACATACACACACACACACACACATACGCTTACATGTACTACTCGATCAACTTGTCAAGATTCAGATCGGGAGCTTAGTAGAACGGTGCCCAACCAGTGGGAGATGCCTGGATGGGGAAAACCCCGCAAGGCGCTGTGTAGTTCGGCACCAGATCTGACCAGCCAATGAGGGAAGAACATCGCCACCTTCCGTGATAAACACATGCGGTACACTGAAGGGAACTCGGGATTACAACAGTTGGCGTGCTCGAAAATACGAAAGATTCAATCAAGCGTTGCTCTGGGGGAGAAAGCGTAAATCGATATACCGAACTCCTTGGCCAGCTGGCGAGTCACCTTTTCACTAGTTTTGTTTGCAGGCTTTACCAAAAGTACGTCTATCAGAAATTTAAGAGTTAAAAAATAAGACATTTAATTTATGTCAGAAATTCAGAGTATTTCCTCTTCCGTCCGTCATAACTGGTAATTCTCTTCCTTAGACTGCCTCCCAAACTCTGCCCTCATTTCCCAGCGTTAATCGCTGTTCTCCCACCAGCCCTCGCAACCACCTCCACCTCCGATGTCATTATCGTTGACCTCACCGCCTGCCTTCTACCTTTGCACAATCCTTGCAGTGTCTGGAGGGCTATTTTAACTCTCGGCATGATCGTAAGCGGTGTTCTGCACGCCGTGGCTCCAGGGGATCAAGACTGCATTTCGTAGTTGAAATTGGTAAACCAGGTTAACGAAGATTCATACATTTCATAGAGGAACAGAATTTCGATCAATCATTGAGTGGCTTCATTTGAATAGACATTTATAAAAGTATTACTCAAATTAAATGATATCTCGAATAAGAAATATTGTAACTTGAGAGAAACCCCAGGAATTCTAATGAACATGGCATGTATATTTGCGGTGCTTCTTCTCTACTCAAAAGCAAATTAAAACTAATGACACCATATTGAACTGACCGAGAACATCGCATTACACTTGGTCTCCTAAACAAATTCGAGTTTATGGATATGTAGCTGTGTCACGTTTTTTTCCCTAGGAGTTCTTAAACTTAGAATGTCCAGCATATTCCACTTGGCGAGCATGTCTAATACTACAAATAAAGCACTTGAGTTTTTTTTTTCATATGATGGTTATTTGTTTTGTTAGTGGCAGCATAGTGGAATAATACATAGGAAGTAAGTGCTACGTGCTTGCAGACTCAAAACTTCCGCCACTCTTCAATTTTACAGCGCAAATTTTGCATTCCAATGTTCCAGTTCACTCACAACCCTTGCCAACAGGGCATCGCCCTGTTTGTCACGCCTTCCTACTTCACATTACCATTAATTCCCCGCCTCCGGGTCCCCGCCTCCGGGTCCCCGCCTCCGGGTCCCCGCCTCCGGGTCCCCGCCTCCGGGTCCCCGCCTCCGGGTCCCCGCCTCCGGGTCCCCGCCTCCGGGTCCCCGCCTCCGGGTCCCCGCCTCCGGGTCCCCGCCTCCGGGTCCCCGCCTCCGGGTCCCCGCCTCCGGGTCCCCGCCTCCGGGTCCCCGCCTCCGGGTCCCCGCCTCCGGGTCCCCGCCTCCGGGTCCCCGCCTCCGGGTCCCCGCCTCCGGGTCCCCGCCTCCGGGTCCCCGCCTCCGGGTCCCGCCTCCGGGTCCCCGCCTCCGGGTCCCCGCCTCCGGGTCCCCGCCTCCGGGTCCCCGCCTCCGGGTCCCCGCCTCCGGGTCCCCGCCTCCGGGTCCCCGCCTCCGGGTCCCCGCCTCCGAGTCCCCGACGCCGGGTTCCCGACGCCGGCTTCTCGCCCCACCTTGCCACCGCCCTCATCTACCTACGATCGTATCCTCAGCTGCCGCCCTCGCCGCCCGGTCAACTACACGCGAGAGGGTCACGCGAGCTTCCTCCTCAGAGGGCGGTGAGGGACGTGAGGGCGAGGGCGGCGAGGACGGGACGGGGGCGCCCGGCGCTCGCGTGCGGCGTGTAACGAACCCCCGCCGCCAGACCGACCCACCCTCCTGGCCTACTTTCCGCCGGTCGGGGGAGAGGGTGGTTTTGTGCAATCAATCGCGCAAGTACTCGCTGCCCTGCCGGCTGTGAATGGGCACAGCGGAGCGTCTGTCTCGGAGTACACGTTCGGCGTCTTCCTCGAGGTTAAGTCAAGATATCTGACCTGTTTTCGATGCTTGCAAACGCGTAGGATTAGCGGCACAGGGAGTATGAAAAGCCTTGTTTGCTAGAACCTTCGACGGTGGAGTTGCACACGGCTTTCTTGTGTGTGAAAACATTCGAACACTGCACCCTAACTCTGGAGTTGTTCCGTTAAGAGAGGTTCTTTCACAGTTTTTGGACGCGGAGTTTACCAATACCGCACACGTCCAACACCAGAACCCATCCCAATCTTCTAGTACCTCGCTCAAAGCAGAAAATGGCACTTCCAATCCGCTTTTACCGTGACACGCACACCTGTGTACCCTCCACCTCCATCTGACATATCAATGCCGGAATGCCATTGGCAAAGGGAAATCTAATGACAATGGAAAGAAGCACGCCGTGACACTCCTTACAAGTTCCGTACGTCTCGTTTCTTTCTCAACAAAAGAATGCAAAGTCACAGCGGTCTCGCATCGGATCCTTGGAACAATATTGATCCAACGCCCAGTGTCAAAACCTCGTGCGTACGAAGAAAGTGTCCTTCCTCTCAGAAATCACTTTCCCTGATTAAACAAATGACGCCGATTACCGCGGTTCGTTGACCATCGAGAGCCTTTCTCCGCTTGTTGTCGAGTCAGCCCCCGTAATTTATTCCCGAAGCTGCGCGGCGCCGCGCCGCGGCTCGAGGCCGTCGTGCATCTTCCTCGAAGGGTCCCCGCCCCCGCCCCCGCTTTCGTCTTGGACTTTTTGTTCGAGCGGGGCCGGGCGAGCGAGGCGAGTGAGATCTCTCCTCTTGATGATCACCGACGACGGCACGTATCTGTTTACACCCAGGTGCCCGGGGGCGGAGGAGGAAATGGCGCCGATGGTTTTCCTTCCGGGAGCGTCTTCCTCCGCCGCCGCAGGGAGGGAGAGAGGAAGGCGGCAGGAGAAAGAGTGAAAGATAATCGGAAGATGATCTGCTCATTTCACCACTCACAAACAGTGACGGCAAGATAATGACAGGGCCCTATTGATGTTGCTCGGAATAAAGAATAAAAGTCACAATAATTTGATATAATTTTGATTTTATATAATTTTCTTTATAAGTAACTTGTGCAATAGCAATGATGCACAATTGTGGAAACGAATATGGTCCTAAACAAGGATCTTCAACATGAACTAATATCCATTACAAACCTAATCAATTGTAAATATGTAATCTGCACTACTACAGTTATCTACAGATCTAACAGATCTAATATTTGAATTAATTATCTTCTGAAAATTAAATTTTAACAGTGGAAGTATAAACTTACGGTTGCGTATATTTCAATTATATTGTGAAGGTAAATATTCTTTTTTTTCAAACATACACAATTAGGAATAAGTTACACATTTACACCTACGGAAACACAAACATACATATAGGGAAAACACCAGACATTAGCGGAGAAAAATGGGAAGAAAAAGAATGAAAAAAATAAACGAGAACGAAGATAAAAAGAGAAGAGAACGAATGTAAAAAGAGAAGAGAACGAAGAAAAGAGAAGAGAATGAGGAGAAAGAGAAGGGAATGAGAAAAAAGAGAAGAGTGAGGGAAAAGAGAAGAGAATGAGGACAAAGAAAAAATAACGAGGAGAAGAAGCAGGAATGAGAGGAGACGATCACCACTTATCATGAGCACGAAGAGTAATAAAGTGAGGAGTAAGCAGAGGATGTTGGGAACAGGCCATGACGTCGGGACGGAAAAGGGTGGGAGGCGTCAGGGGACAGACGGCATTGGAGGTGGCGTCGATGATATGGAGGTGCCACTGCGATATTTTTAACTTCGCCCCTGACAGGAATCAGCTGTTCGCTGCCATCCAATCGGAAGTTTATATTTCGCTAAAGTGACGTCACTATGGTGACGTTCAAGCTCCCGATTGGATGAAACCGGCAACAGCTGATTCCTGTCAGGGGCAAAGTTACGAAAATCGCAGTATAGTCAACAGTGAAGGGAGTAGAAACACTGGCGCGTTCCACGCGGTGAACGCCCCGGACTGGAAATCAGCGTCTCTGACGTCAACGACGTTATTCCCATCTCTGCAGCCTCAGCGGTCTTCCTGTGCTTCAGACTTCCTCGCAGGCAGTAACGTCTTTCTTCCGCAACCAAGTTGCATTGTTCTGCCTCGTCCTCATTTTTTTGCCTTTAATGTTCCATCCTGTTTTAACTTTTGACTCTCTTTTAGTTTCCCAATGCTCACTTCTATTTTTTTAAAAAGTCATTACGAAATTTCTCGGCCCATTTTTTTCTTCTTTAAAACAGAACACTTTCAAATTGTGTTCATGTTTTGCATATATAATTTGTGAGTCTTCATATTTATTTTTGTTATTTTGTAGAGAAATTTTTAAGTGTACTATTAATAATAATAATAATAATAATAATAATAATAATAATGATAATAATACAGCACATGATTACTTATGTGCATGAATATATAAAAATAAATACATAGGAATTAGTTAGTAAGTTAGGACGGAGAGAGATAAAATAAAAACAATGCAAGGTTTGCCGGAAAAAAAACAATATAGCTACCGATCGTTTCATTGATTATAATTTGATGGTATTCGTTCAGCAAGTTCAACAGTAAATTCAACAGCAAGTTTAACAGCAATATTCCTAATACAACTTTCACTATTACCTTGACTTTTTGAATTGATTTCATCCAATTTATTGATGTTATTATTCACACGATTAGAACGACAGAAAGTGGCATGATGTTTAGTCTCGTATTACATTTCTTGTTAATTTCATTCAAATATAGTTGGAAGTTTAGTGGAATCACGTTTCTCTTCTGCAGAGTGACACGTCCGCCTCTGCATCCGGCGCCAGACATTCCGCCCGCGGCGTTTCCTCGCCCGCCCCCCTCTTCTGCTTCTTCTTCTTCTTCTTCTTCTTCTTCCCCGCGGCTCAACCTCGCTAGACGCTTGGCACGTGCCCAGCCCCAGCCGCAGGCTCTGAATCAGCAGCTCTTCCGGCGGGGGCGAAGCACTCGGCGCTGGATGGAAGCGAGATGGTGATGGTGATAGCCATCGTTAGCGTTGTGATGGATAGCGGTGGTGACATCATTAATGGTAATGTTTACAGTGACGGGGGCAAACGAAATGGCGAGTAGGGCAATGCTGGCAACGGTGAAAATAATTCCGCAGTTAACAATTGAGGCGTACAGCGAGAGAAGGAGCTAACGCATTCGATTATGATCACATTCAATATGTCAACAAATCGATGTTTGGAATAATGTGGGTTAGCTCCCTCTCTCAATGTGTGCCTCAATTATTGTGAATATGGAAGTGGATGACTGACGTCGGCACTGGCGTGACTGGCGGGGCCAGGGGGGTGGCTAGAGTTTTCGTTTACCTTCATTTATTCGGCAAAACTGATTTAATTATTTATATTAGAATTATGTAATTATTTAAACAATAATAATGTATAGTACCATAGTATAAATAATATACAATATATTATGAAACATGTTTATAATTTAACAAAAATCTACCATGCCCCCTCCAAAAAAAAAAAAAGATCGGCTGGATCCGCCCCTGGGTGCCGCTGACGCACTGATCCTGGGGGGGGGGGGAAGTGATCGTGGTGATGGCGGCAATGGGGCCCCGAGGACGGAGGCGAAGGAAAGCGGGAGCAGCGTGGTGCGGGGTGCTAGAGGAACGTGTTTCGATGCTGATGCACGAGGAGGCTGAGAAGTTTGAGGTGTTCCACAAGGCTTAAGAGCGACAAGAGAAGTATCTCTCATAGACAAGAGATTGTCAGTTTAGAGATAGTATTGCCTGCTATGTTGAACAGCATTTCAATTACATCTTTGAAATAGTAAAACGTTTGACTCGAAAATTGATTAAGTCCAGAAGATCTGGAAGCAAAGAGATTTGGTGCAAGGCGGAAAATAAATGAGGTGAGAGTCAGTGGCACAGTGGGAAGAACGATGTTAAGTAGTCTACTTCCATTAACGACATTCCGTCTGGTGTAAAAAGAAATATGCCAAATGTCAAGAAATGGCGCTGGATCAAATTTCGTTTCAAGTCGAATATACTTCGATTTTTCTGTAGTGGCCGATGATACTAGGTCATTCTTATATTATTAGGTCTTCACCTAAAAAAAATATTTTTAAGAATTGTAAGCACCTTTCTGCGGTCATGAGCCCCGATGGGAAGGACCTTTGCGAATTAATTAAGAAGATTCATTCACAGGGACGAGGTGTAACCTAATGCCATCGACCACTATAGAAAAATCTAAGTATAGCGCTCATGCTCGCTCTCCTCTTGGTGGAGTGTGACGAAGTGGTGATGGAGGCAGCGGCGGAGCAGAGAGGGCGGCGGCGGCGCCGGGGGTGGAGGTGGTGGCGGCGGTGTGGGCGACGGCATGGGCGGCAGCGGGGGCGGTGGATGTGGTGGCGGTGGATGTGGTGGCGGCGGCGTGGGCGACGGCGGGGACGAGGGCGGGGGCGGGGGCGGCGGCTGTGGGGGCGGCGGCTGTGGGGGCGGCTGCGGCGGCAGCGGGGGTGGAGATGGTGGCGGCGTTGGCAGTGTAGGGCGACGCCGGGGGCGGCGGCGGAGACGGTGGCGGCGTTGGCGGTGTGGGCGACACCGGGGGCGGCGGCGTGAGCGACGCCGGTGGCGGCGACGGGGACGGCTGCTGGGACGGCGGAGGTGGCGGGGGCGGGGGCGGCGGGGACGGGGACGGCGGCGGCGGGGGCGGCGGCGAGAGGGGGCCCTGCTGTGGTGGCGGCTGGGGGCGGGTGGCGGGGGCGGCGGGGGCGGAGGCGCGCTCTGGGAACGCGGGCGGCGCCGGATCGGGCGCCGGATGCGGCGCTCCTCTGTCTGCGGCGCGCGGCCCCCGCCCGGCCGCCGCTCCCCACGGCCCCGTTGCTTCCATTCTCCCGCTTTTTATGCGCTGCGCGAGATGCTCCCGACCTACTCCACCGCCAAGGCCTTCCGCTCCCCATTCCTTCCGGCTTTTACACAGCCCCAATGCTTGTTAGGTGTACCACGACGAAATTCCTCGATTGGAAATGTAATTAGCAACGTTAAGGCAACATTTTCTAATCATTGGCGTTTACAGACGTACGTAAGTACAATAAAATAGTGCACACCGCTAAGTTTGAGCATTTGAGTAGCTGCTCGTGATTGTAGTGTGTAAGGTAAGACACACTTAAACTATTTAATAATTAGATATCATTCAAATCCCAGGGGGACACAGTTTACTTTGTCATCGGCATGTTAAAAAAGTGACATTAAAAGAATATAATTTTTTTCCTCACATTTACCCTCCACAACTTCTGCTTTTTTTCTGTTTCATCTGTTCCTTCTAATAAACTCAATTTGTCTCGTAGGTAGACAATCAATAAAATGGTACTAGTAATATTAATCAGATCAAATTTTCGTCCACTCAGCAATGAATTTCTATCTTTTCGGCTCTGGAGGATTACTGACGCGTTTTAATGTCATCGTTTCAAATTATTTTTTGAACTCCACTTCCTTTGACCAGAAAGATGAAACTTATATCCAACGCCGAAGAATCAAATCTAGATTCCCAAAAGATAAATGTAAACTAAAGAGAAGCGCGAGATTTGCGAAACTTACTTTCTGTAACGTTTTCTTCCTGTAAATATCACCTATACCCCTATTTTCCCACTTCCATCGCACACAATAATTGTTGATTATTGAGGTGTCCAATGGGAGTAACCTCGGTCTACTGTTTGTAACTTTTAATAATACGCGTGCTAATTCACTCATAAATAGAGGCCGGAGTTTTATGTAATTACATATTTTGTCATTCAACTTAGCGTTCTCAAAATTTTAATCTTTGCGAATCGTCGTTCTCCTAACACAATATCCAGTTTTTTCGTTATATATTTTTACATATTTAGTACTATATTACATATTTCGTATATTTTGCTACTTTCACAATATATTTTTTATTCTATCAATTTTCTTGAATTTTTTAATTTACTTTTTTATAAAATGAAGTATTTTCAAAAACAATCAGCATTTCTTGCTTCATTATTGGTGAAATCTAAGTGTGAAAAGTATTATTGTCGCCGCGTTTCGTAACCTTTAACGTAAATTTCCAAAGAACTTCGACGTGAGAATGTGGCACACAGAAGTAATTATTTGTTGGTTGTAGAAATTGCTATGGCTTCTATTGCATCTAGTCTGGCTCAAAGTGCGTATTACCTTGCTTAAATGCATCTTGATCTAGCGACTGAACTACGAATAACAATAGATGAAGTAGTAAACTGCTGACAGAAATGTTGTGTGGTGCGATGTGTGCTTCAACTAGCGCTCTCCACATGATTTTTAAAACGTTTGTATTATTTTTTTAAAATTATTGAGGACATTTTTGTAAATGTAATTTCGTATTATATAAATGCTTTTTTAATTAGAGGATTTTAATATCACATATTAATTCCGAGTTTAAATATTTCTTACATATTCTTACTGTTTTTATTACATATTTATGTACATATTTAAACGTTTCATATTAATATATTTAATATTTTACGTACATATTTTTCCAGTCTCTACTTATAAAGCGACTGCCTCACTGTATGAGAAAATGTAAACTAAAAAGCATAAAATAAAAAATGAAAGAATTTTTCAGGCAGAGCGCCCAGGCAGACACACTTCTCTTGTATTCCCGTGGCTCCACCTGCGCCTGCCGTCGCTGCCCAGCGCTGGCTTCCGGCGCGGGCACGGGGTTCGCGGAAACGCCTCCTTCCCGGCGCCGGCGCGCGTCGCGGCGCGTCGCGGCGCGTCGCGGCGCGTCGCGGCGCGTCGCGACGCCACCAGCGGCGCTGAGATCACAGGCCGGCGACGCCGCCTCCATTATGCATGGGCGCGCGCCGCCGCGACGCCGCTCTCGCGCAACCTGCCTTCGCCTTCGCGGCGCTCTCGAACCTCCGCAACTCAACAGCTCGGTCGAATTCAGTCGCTGTCTGGAGGGGAATTCTAGCGGACGGCTGCTCTCATCGGGAGGTTTCCGTGGTTTCTGCGATCGACACCAGTACCCTCAGAAACGGGCCACGGACCGCGCGCGATCTTTCCTTCTCTTCCTTGTCCTAGCCTCACCCTCAACGCACACAGAAACATGCGCTACACTACCTCACATGCCGTGAGACCTGCTCCCGGCTGGGGCGGTGCCCCGCTGGTGGGAGATACCTGGTCGGGGTAAACTCCGCTAGTCGACGATAAGTCTGCGCCTCTTTCATACCTCTTCCTTGTCTCCTCCTCTATTAACATACTTGTACCTGCTTTTCGGCATGATTTGTATCAATTCTTAGTCTTAGAATATTATTTTTAGTGATGCTGACGAAACATTTAAATAATCTGTGAAAACTATCCCTAACATCCAACTTCACTTCCTGAACCGAGACATTTTCAGCTGGTACCTCACTTTATCTACCTAGAGCAGAGCTGTGCAACTGAGAAGGGTGAGTGGGCCACATATGAAGTTCTAGTAAAGCCGTGGGCCGCACCATAATTTAAGATAGTTTTTACCCTAACTACTGAGATTATACTGAAACACTTATATTAGAAACGACTTTTATTCAACATACTTAATGATTTATGTACATACAAGAAAATTAATATAAATTATTAAATAAAAATAATATGAATTGTGCAATTGCATTGTATTTGAATGGTATAATAAAATTTTCAAAGCAGCCACGGGCTGCACATAAAGATCCCGCGAGCCGTCAGTTGGAAAGCTCAGTCCTAGAGGAAAAACATTTTGCACAGCGATGTTCAAGTGTTTTAGAACATGCCAAAATCAATCCACCGCCAGCCCTGACTGAGAGCGTGTGGGCAGCGACCACTTCTATTGTCGCCGTCGCGAGAGAAAAGGCTATTGCCGCCTGAGTCCTGCTCTTCCGGAGAAGCAGTGCTTACGGGGAATAGTGATAAGAAACTCAAACTGCGCATGCGCAGAAGCTGATTGCTGTACGCTATGCACTCGCCGTCCGTTAAAACGCAAGCGAGACTCACGAGAAGGAAGGCACTGCGTAGATGGATGTATTGCGCATGCGCAATATCTTCTTGCGTTTTAACGGACGGCGAGTGCATAGCGTACAGCAATCGGCATTATCGATCTTCTGCGCATGCGCAGTTTGAGTTTCGTATCACTATTCCCCGTACGCAAGGGGAACACAAGAGAGTGGGAGTGGACTTGGGGCGAGGAATCCATGTAGTCGTCTCACGTCACAGAGGGAGACGCTACACTGGATGCCGTCCCAAAAACATCTGCTTCTTACCATTTCAACGGACGTATCGTCACAAAAAACGTTATATTCACATTCCGTGCAAGAAAGCACACAAGCAAGCCAAATGAAAAAAAAATTAATAACGCAGTCAAAACTAATTTCTAGACGATTACATTTCCTAGCTCGCATTATGCTACCAGATGTTTTCTTAACAGCCATACTATGCGTAGATGGTTGTATTGCGTTTGCGCATCGGCTTCCTTCTCGGGTGTCTCGCTTGCGTTTTAACGGACGGCGAGTGCATAGCGTACAGCAATCAGCATTATCGATCTTCTGCGCATGCGCAGTTTGAGTTTCGTATCACTATTGCTCTCCTGCGCATGCGCAGATCAACAATGCTGTCCATTGCTGTACGCTATGCCGTGCAAAAATTCATAACTCCCACGAACCCTACCTGCGTCATGTTGACTTCAAATGCTGCGTGAGTCAAGAGGACGGATAAGAGTGCTACATTACTATCCTTTCTTACTCTGAGATTTTTAATACATTTTGACTCTACTTTCATCCTCACAATATAAATTTATCATCTTATAGACTAAGAGTGGCCAATCCTTTAGATACAATGCACCAAGTTTTCCCACACGACGAGTTCGATGCGGCGAACTCAACTGGAACACCTTTTCTACAATGTTATCTGCTAGGAAGGGTTTGGGAAAGGCCAGTTCACAGAAAACACGTTAATTGGAGCACCAACCGATAAAACTGAGGTTTGATTTGGTGTGATGAGCCATAAGGTAAAACATTGTATCTCCGTATCTCTAATAGAGCTGATATATTGGACGGGAGAGAGCTATCGAGGACTCCGCTATGGCGCTACACTTGCCAGGGAAATGTGTTTGGCTTGAAAATAGCACCGGAGCACAGTTGTTGAAAGTGATCAGGGAGAGACTAAACCAGAAGGTGCATCAGGAGCTTGATGAGTTTGGAACTCTGAGTTTTTTTAGCTGTCTGCTTGCTAGACGGCTTGGCTTGAACTCAATAGCTTTTTTAAATATTAAATGCCAATTTATTAGACATAATTAACACTTGAAAATTATAAAAAAAATCAGTGTGAAGCAATATTATTTATTTTAGTATATAAACATGATGTACTATTAATGAACCTCTTCAACTTGTTTGGAATGTTGAACTGCAGTTTCTTCATTCTAATTTTAAAATATATCACTGAACTTTGTCACATTGGATAAAGTTCCCAATACTTTATAACATTGTATATTCAAGCAAGACGAGTCGCAAAATCTTATCCATTTAAAATGTATGACATTTCATTAAATGATTTCGAAATACCCATCATATCCCCGCAACATACCACCTTGCTTACGATTTTTTTCCACGTAAGCATTGTGCAACTTCGACCATTGTTCCCTGTGGCGCCAATGGGAGATTTATTCACGAAAAAACCCTGATGGAATAATGGGAGGTAGGAACCAGGGCACGATGATTGTACTGCATAATGAGCCCATTCTGCCTCTCAGACTCACACCACTGACGCGTCACCTCCAAACTGATTCATCACAGAGCAGCTCCGCTGACTTGACTTGTCGCAGTATGTTACCTCTACAAACCCACTGCGCTTAAGAACACTTGTTTGGGCGATGTTCTCACAAGATCTGCTTCTTTTGCGCATGAGACGCTCTCATTAGGCCCTCGGTGGAATTCCTCGAGCATTTTGTTAACAAGCGGGAAGATATCTCTTTGACGCCTCCGTTACCACCTTTCAGTTGAGACAACATTATGCATACTAATTACCCACGCTCCAATTTGTAAAAAATACGACCTGAGAACGTTCTGAACCTACACCGTAAATACACATCTAGAACCGTTCTTCTGTCCTTCGAATGTTTGGTGTGTCTCATCTCAAAGGACTTCCACTCCACTTTTTATTCAAATTATGTACTCGTCTTAAAATGTATATAATTTATAAAAGTATACGATGGATAGAAATACGCAGTGTAAGTGACTGAAACATTCTGTTTACCAAAGCTTTTGACGTCTCCCTGTCATTGTCATGTTTACCTTAAATGAGTAACTTGAACGACATTCATTTTTGTGAGGTATCGATAGACTGGCAATCGATTAAACCTCGGAAATGTTCTTATAAAAATATACTGAAAGAATATAAGAAAATTAAACGAAATAAAAACTCTTGAACAAACAAGAGTGAATGAAAGTTACATTCGCTTGCGGACAGTGAATGAAAGTTGCACACAATTCATAAGAAGCACTTTGCTCAAATCTACGCATCATAAATTCTTAATAACAGTTCCTAAAAAACATTTTATCACGAAAAGTACACAATGGAGAAAATACTAACCGCTCTACGCTTTTTACTCACACCACATCGGCCGACCTCGCGACGATTTTCTCGGGAGATAGCGGGGGCGACAAAAGAAACCGACAATTGACGATAATGAAAGAAAGTGGGCGATCAGACACCCAAAGCAGCGCAGTCACGCGCCGGGGCCTTTCCTTCTGGCCTGCGCCGCCCCGCGCGCGGCGTAGAAACTTCGCCCAGGGCGACGACAGGGAGGTGGAGTGTGAAATCGAGAGACGGGCGACGGCCGGGTGCACAATGAGGCGGAAAGAGGATCTGACCATCCCCTTCGAGGACGAACGGACGAACCGCAGTTGCGTAAAGAACGGGAAATGTTGTTCGGAAAGAAATGGAAATTTCAAAAGTTATTCTTAAGTTTTTATTGATTGTCTTTCATAATTGCGTAAAGAAAAGTTCCGAATATTATAGACAATCGGGAAGAAATGGAAATTTCAAAAGTATTTTATGAAGTCCTAATTTTCCCCACCTATTTAGAATTATATTTTTGTGATTCTAGGACGTGTCAGCTGCTGTTGGCGTACGAAGATTGGAAGAGAAGAAAACTGGATGGTAAAATCACGCGTCGACTGTATCCGGTCGAATAGGTGGTGCTCCGACATGCGCTTGGACGGGATCAAAGAAACCACGGAAACCGTTGATCAGTGCCGTCGGCCTGAGATTTCGAATGCAGTGATTACACCTCATACTAAACACATTTCTGGCATCTTACCAGATTCGGAACCACGATCTCCCCATAACCGGTAAGCACGACCACAAGGCGTTGGCTTTGTGCTCTTAGCTGCCGCTTTGGGTTTTTGTATTTATAGGTAAAAAGATTGTTCTAATCAATATTTTTAGTTTCTGTCTATATTTTTAATTATATGAATTATGTTTGTATCTAGCCATTGTTTATAATATTATATTTATTTGTTTTGTCACCTGATGATGGAAATAATTTCCGAAACGTTGTGAATTCTATGTATATCATTTAATATTGTATAAAACAGTTATCTCAAGAATTTTTCTGTCTTTTAAATGATTGACCAACATAATTGATATAAAGACATTGTTCCAGTGACTCAATGGGTTTGCATCCTTACAGCCATCCCGTAAATCCTTACAGCCATCAACCCTTCCAATTGGCATGACGGATAACGCCTCGAAGCAATCAACGCACGCTAGGAAGGTTTCCCCACCTTCCTCCAACTTCCGATCTGGAATCTGCGTCTAGCTTATCGAGGGAAAGCACAAGACCCTTATCACGTTCCCTTGAGTCAGAGGTCATTTATCACAAGTCGAATTTGACGGGGACCAACCCAGGTGGCGAGAGAGATCCCTCCCTCCTTAAGTGTGGTTTATGGAACTTCAACCCTCACGGCCCGTCTTCATGATGGAATATGTCTCGGTATTTCGCGTCTTTCTCAGTCGTGCCGCTAGATATCACGTTATCGCGACCACATGAAACAGTGCTTTAGATCACGCGATATCTAGCGGCAGGACGGAGAAAGACGCGAAGTGCCGTGAGATATTCCATCGTGGCCATAGGGGCTTGAAGGGCAGAGTTGTACAAATCGCACTATAGGCACTGGCTACGCAACGCGGGCATCGCCGACAAACTGGGTAACCGGGAGGGCGTTTTCAATCTTCACCAGGGCTTTTGCAGACGAAATCCAAGTCTCAGACACGCCTCCGGGGTTGTCCTTGTGTAGTAACCCGTGGCTTCTTATATCCAATTAGGAAACTCTCCCCCCATTCAAAGACTTGGAGGTTTTCCCCTCGAGCGCCAACACCCGCAAGCGCAGGACGAGCATCTTCGCCTGAGGTAATCGGCCGGCGGGAGTCGCGTGCGGGTGGTGGAATTGGGTGATGGTTGAGAGAGAACACCCGATGCGAATCATTCACATCAAAGAAGCCACGCGCCACGAAATCGCGTCTGCTTAGTTGCCGGACATGAAAAAATGAAGCCGGAAAAAAAAAATCAGAGAATTTAATCACAAAGTTTCTAAGCACTAGTCAACACGCTACGTATCCATCCGAGTCATCTGCATTAATATTTATTATTATTATTATTATTATTATTATTATTATTATTAATATTATTATTATTACTGGAAGATTGTTACTGAAGGCTCTGTAATTGACTTCCATTGGGACAAACTCAGTTGAATTCCAAATAAATATATTTTCAAACACACTCTTACACCTTCGAAGACGTTATGATCGTTCAATACAGGTATTTTGTTAGTGTGAGTGACTTGTGTAAGCCTCAAATGCGGATTATGAAAAAGTAGAAGAAACATCTAGAGGAAGAAGAAACAGATCTACAGGAAGAAGAAGAAACAGATCTAGAAGAAGAAGAAGAAGAAACAGATCTAGAAGAAGAAGAAGAAGAAACAGATCTAGAAGAAGAAGAAGAAGAAACAGATCTAGAAGAAGAAGAAGAAGAAACAGATCTAGAAGAAGAAGAAGAAGAAACAGATCTAGAAGAAGAAGAAACAGATCTAGAAGAAGAAGAAACAGATCTAGAAGAAGAAGAAACAGATCTAGAAGAAGAAGAAACAGATCTAGAAGAAGAAGAAACAGATCTAGAAGAAGAAGAAACAGATCTAGAAGAAGAAGAAACAGATCTAGAAGAAGACACAGATCTACAAGAAGACACAGATCTACAAGAAGACACAGATCTACAAGAAGAAACAGATCTAGAAGATAAAGAAGATCAAGTAGAAGAAGAAACCGATCAAGATGAAGAAGATCAAGTAGAAGAAGAAACCGATCAAGAAGAAGAAGAAACCGATCAAGAAGAAGAGGAGGAAGAAGAGAAGGAGGAGACCCCCGCCCCGCTGAGGGAGAAAGCACGGGTGAAGGAGGGCGAGAGGGCTTCGAACCGCCAACCCGCGGCTCGCCTCCGCTCCGCGCCGCTCCGCTCCGCTCCGCTCCGCTCCACTTGCTCGTCTCTCAGCCCCGGCGCCCAACACGCGCTCCCGAGCGTACGGGGTGAACGCGAGCGAGGGAAAAAGGAAGCCGCTGCCATTTCTTGTGACTTCAGCACTCATTAAGCTCGAACCGACTGGTACAACGGTTTTTTCCAGGTTGCAAGCTGTAACAAACCTTGCAGGTGAACATACATTGCAGAAGTGATTTCTCCTGTTAATCGGAAGAGAATGGAGAAAAGGAAAATAAATTATTATTAGAATGCTACAAAACGTTTCAAATTTGGTAAGTTTTAAAAATGAGAGGGTTTTAGTTTAGTTAATAAAACAGGCAGAATAAAATGAATCAATAGTTTTAGCAATAGCTTTCGTAAGCAAATTTGTAACCAAAAATGTAAAAGAAATCACGATCGGCGTGTTTACTAATTAATACGAGTTAAAATAATGATAGATTTACGAGTATCATGATAATTACAAAAAATGAGTGTAGAAGCTTGTACTGCAATTCTAATTATACTCTAAATTCAAATTCTATGAATAGCTTCCTTGTTAGTGATAATATGACAAGTTAGCTTCATGATTTAAAGAAAGAAACAACAGGCTCACTCCACGAACTACATTCATATTAATGGTCATTTATATATCAATTACGTTATAACGTACTAATCACCCAAGAATATTAGAGATTAAATCACTACCGAGAAAAGATTTCGTCAATAAATCTACCATTCCATAACAAAATCCCAGCGCCAGCAGAGACACCCATATCGTAAAAAAAGGCGTAATGCATAAGGATTTGTTAAAAATTCCACAACGCAAGCGGAAGATAAATTGCCGACTCCATCCACAACTGCGATGCATGTGAGGAACGAAAACTGCAATATTATATTATTGAACGAGCGTAGAATGATAACTATTATTCACGAGTTGATGTTTACGACACGAGCGACGTAGGACCGAATGTCGAAATTTCTACGAGTGAATAATAGCCATTCTACGAGTAGAAGTCCATACTTGCTCTACGACTTTGAAATTGATATTTTAAAAATATTAAATGGGCGCTAACCATATAAAACGGCGACAGAACACTCAATGTTCTCTGAACCTAACGAACTCCAACTCGCATACTGTTTCGTGGATCACCTGTCGTACGACAGTTGCGACCAGACGCGACAGAGCACGCAGCGCCTCTGTAGGCGACTGCGAAAACCCGTTGTCGTGTTTAATGAACTTTGCCGAATGTGATTGGTCTTCGACACCTGTGCGAGAATAATATTCGTATTTTGGCGCATTTTTACTGGCTACAAAGCAGTAAATTCTGTTATTGCGAATGTAAAGTCGACACCAAGACGTAACAAGGACAAATATGCGGGTCAAATCCTCAATCTTCTAGTTTCATTAGTTGATTGTATTGTCAAACAAAAATCATTTCCATATGTGGTGCCAAAAGGTCGGTACCGTCCCGGGGACATAAAAAAGCAAATTCTAAACGTTAAAAAATTAGAAACGCTCTGAACAGTAAAAGTCATATTCATTTAATGTTGCAACCAGTAATGACTAATCTCAAATTGCAAATACATGTTAATTCAATATTAATACAATAGCAGTGGTTCCCGCACGGATTGTGGAATCGGCACCATTACTGCATCCGATAACGTGCAGAAATGTATCCATTCGGCAGTAGTGGTAGAGAAAGGAATTTCCCCCCATCTCGCGGTGCGGTGTGCGACGCCGAAGAGCCAACTCGCGCGCGTGCGGCGGGCGGCCGCTCCCCGCTGCAGCTGCCGCCCGGCACCGTTACGAGCGCCGCGCCGCGCCGCGCCGCGCCGCGCCGCGCCGCGCCGCGCCGCGCCGCGCCGCGCCGCGCCGCGCCGCGCCGCGCCGCGCCGCGATGACGGAGGCGCCGAAATTCGCGGCGCTGCGTCGGGCGCGCCTCCCCCCCCCCGCAGTCCCTCGTTCTCCTTCTCCTCCTCATCCGCGACGCCACTCTCTGCAGGCGAATTCTAGTCGTCGGCTGCTCTGGTCGGTAGTTTACCCTCCGATCAACACCAGGCGAATGCCAGAGCAGTACACTAACAAACGGGATGCGGCTCGAGCGCGATCTTTCCTTCCTCTTCATTGTGCTATCCTCACCCCTTACTCACATAGACACTTACATGGAAACAGAGATTTACTTTGACTTCAGTTTGTACAGATGGCTGTAAAAGCTAATAGTGGATATATTTTTTGCACAGTAGTCTTGACGTTGTAAACTGAAATGGAAAAATGGTGTTGAAATAATATTAAGAACTGTTAAAGTAACTTGTAGTAGTAACTGTTAAAGTAAGTTGTAAAAGTTGTTAAACGAATAAATTCAACTTTCATTTAAACTTGGATTACTGTTTCATTGCTCCACAGGAATCTATTTACTCGCGTTTCGTTCTTTTTAGTGCTCATCTTCCACTGCACTAACGCACTTGTCGGGAGACATCGAAAATCTAGAGTTTGATCCCGCTGGGGCGGTGCTCTATCAACACGAGATGCCTGGATGAGGATATCCCCCGCAAGCCGACGTAGCCCGCGAACCGGATCTCGCCATCCGGAACGAGAAGATCAACGGCATCTCCCTCGATGAAAACATGCACTACACTTACGGAATTAAAGAATTTTGTTGACACTGCCGGGATCATTTGTTTATCAATCAATCTCATCCGCCCCCCCGATCTCTTCTCCGTCTCTGGGCACGCCCATGCTGCATCCTCCCCGTCCCTCATCCTTCTCCCCATGCTCCCCTGTCACGGCAGTCCCTGTGATCGGGAGGTCCTAGATGCGAGTTCCGACGGTGGCAGAATTTTCGACGCTGGATGATCAGCTAGGTCGAGTTCAGTCGCTGTCTGGAGGAGAATTCTAGCGGCCGGCTGCTCTGATCGGTAGTTTTCCGTGATTGCTCCGATCAACACCAGGCGAATGCTGGAGCAGTACCCTAACAAACGGGCCACGGACCGCGCGCGATCTTTCCTTCCTCTACCTTGTCCTATTCTCTCCTCTTACACACACACTTACACTAACGTGCACTACACTACCACACATGCCGGGAGACCGGTCGGGAGCTTACAGCTTGTCCCGGTTGGGGCGGTGCCCCGTTGGTGGTAGATACCTGGTTGAGGGGAAAACCCCGCTAGTCGATGGTAGGTCGGCGCCAGATCTCGCCATCCAGCGGGGATAAGACCATGGCAATCTCCCGAGAGAAAAACACACATTACAGTAACGGGACTAATGACCTAAATATTTGACGCACCCGGAAACACGAATCAATCAACCATGCTCTCCGTCCAACTCTTCTCCTCCTCTCGTCCTCGCCGCCGTCCCTTCCGCCAGCATCCGCCTCGACCCCCGCCTAGGCACCGCACCCACGCGTGACGACTCCGCATCAAAACTCGCGAGATGTGCCTGCTCACTCCGCCAAGGAGGCTACGCAAACACCGCGGTTCTCAATGAATCCGGCTTCATGAGCTGCAAGGAATATGAGCGGAGACAACCAAACAGGTAACGGTCGCAATCCCACAGCCCCACGTCCATAGCATGTTGTTATAAAAAACGTCGCAGCCAGCTTATTCTGTTGGTTAATATAACACATTACTATGAATATTCTTATTATTATTATTTCTCCTCTATATCACGACTAAAGATGTTATGTGTCAGCAGAATATAAAATCTATTATTATTATTATTATTATTATTATTATTATTATTACTATTACTACTATTATCTACTATTATTATTTTATTATTATTATAATATTATAATATAGAATTACCCACTCAATAGTAAGTTTCAAAGTTATGAAACGTAGGCTGTATTTGTGCACTTTTTCAGCACTTAAACCTTTATTACACTGCAATAATGATTCCAAAAGAACTAAATAGCATTCTCCACAAATGTTGCGACAAGATGAGCACTAAAAAGGACAAAACGCGAGTAAGTAGATTCCCATGGAGCCATGAAAATGTAAGCCACTTTTTCTGGAGACAAATATCAAAGTTTAAATGAAAGTTGAATTTATTCGTTTTACAACTTCTGAAGTCAGTTGCTTTAACAGTTCTTAATATTATTTCAACACCATTTTTCCATTTCAGTTTACAACGGTAAGACTACTGTGCAAAAAAATTCCTAATTAGTTTTTACAACCATCTGTACAAAAACTGCAGTCAAAGTAGACAATTTTACAAATAAATGTCCGTTTTGTCTGCTTCAATGTAAAACTTGTACAATACTCTTATTTGTGATTTACGAGTGAATAAACATTTTTATGTACTAGATAATTATCACAAGATGTTTGTGGTTGAATATCCACTCCAGGAATGTATATCTATAATGTTGAATTCAATTTTTATCCCCTAGGGTTGGTAATCCTGGGGATTGGAAGAAGGGATGATAATGATTATGAAGGATGAATGGACGGCACACACATACAAACATAAACACATCCATGTCCGAGATGGGACTCGAACCCTCCCATCCTTCCATCTGAGATCGCCACAGCACTATTGCTTTAGCATTCTCGGCTATCCTCATCTGATATTGCTCTAGCGATCTCGCCTAGCCTGATAGGCGGTATGTTAATTAATATTAATGTCACGGCACTGCCTTACGATCTCGGCTTTCCTGATAGCATTCCTGATAGTACTGCCTTAGCGATCTCGGCTATCCTGATCGGCAACATGTTAATTAACATTAATGGAAATATTTGGTTGGAACGAGTTGCATTCTTGTGCTAATTGTTATGAATAAAATGAATTTAAAAAAAAAACAGAACATTTTGGCAAGATTCCCCTGGGACTGCCACCAGCAGCGGCGGCGGTCGGTTGAGCTTCTTCTCCCGCAGTGGCAAACCGCAGACCGCCGCGACCGCCGCCGCCGCTTAGGTGGGTAATCGGAGCGGCCGCGATGCAAGAACGCCCCGCCCCGCACGTCACTTTCTTCCGAGCGTTCTCACTAACCCACTCCGCGCCCGCCAAATGGCCGCCCTTTGTGCTTTTGGCGCCGGGTCGCCACGCTTTCTAGCACGTTCGGCGGTGGTGGCGTTGCACGGCCCATGCGGTCCGTGGGGCCTCCTCGCGCATGCGCGGACACACGCGTGGTAACAGGACTGACTTTTTTCCGGCTTCCTCAACATTATACTGCGATTTTTGTAACTTTGCCCCTGACACGAATCAGCTGTTGACGCTTTCATCCAATCGGGAGCTTGAACGTCACCACAGTGACGTCACTGTAGAGACACACAAGCTTCCGATTGGAATCAGCTGATTCCTGTCAGAGGCAAAGTTTAAAAAAATCGCAGGATAGGGCGTTGCACGACCCCTGTGGTCTGTGGGGCCTCCTCGCGCATGCGTGGACATACGCGTGGTAAGTCTGGGTTTTTAGGCTTCCTCCAGATTTTTTTTTCAAATTTATTTATTATGACTTGAATGAATAGTACATGATTCAGTATTTACTATACTTTTTCACATGTAATTGTTCTAACTTACAGTTAACCTAACCTACAACTAATTCTACTCTAACTACATAGTTGGCTAAGGATACTCATTGAGCACCTACGTTTAGCTTACATCTGAAAATATATTGAAGAAGGTGTGTAGTGGATGTCTATTGCGGATTCGGGTCGGAAATTCATTGAGTGTGGCTAGGTTGTAGTGGGCTATTTGATTTATTGACGACATATTTGAGTCGAAATTGTTGGAGACATGAGCGATGTGATGATGGTTGGTAAATGTAATTCTCTGTGTAGTTGATCATTTGAATTGAACCATGGGGCGTGAGTGGCTAATCTTAAGAATTTGTTTTGTATTATTTGAATTTTATAGATGTTTGTGAAGCATTCGTCCAGATGGGGCAAGCATACAGCACAAGAGGTCTGATTATTGTGTTCTAAAGGGCGATGGCATTGTTTAAGGAGAGACTGCTTTTGTGGTTTAGTAGTGGTTTTAGTTGAATTAATTTGATTTTGGTTTGTTGAATTTTCGTTGCTATGTGAGATTTCCAGGTTAATCTTGTATCGACGTTTAGTCCGAAGTATTTAACAGTTTGGTTGTACGGGTCTAGGGAATTGTACTTCCTCCAGATGAGTGCGTTCGAGGTGCTATTATTTATGTCAGTTTCAGTGGTTGTGCTTGTGTGAGAAAAACTACTCAAAGCGTAGACTTGCTACGCAGCAAATACGTTTTTGATACGTCACCGAACCGTCACCCTGTCCTTCAACGTTATCTTTAAAGTATTTTCCGATATTTAATGTCACCTAACACAAAATTGTGAACCGAGCACTATCTTACGGTGCCGGTTACTACCAACATTTTTGCGTATATTCCACAACTTGCACTTGCTTCGTTCTGGTGGCCAGGTAAGGCCACTTACTGATGCGTGCAAAGAAATTTCTGTATATGTTAAAGAACCTGTGCATGAGAAGTCTAATAATTACGAGGAAATATCACATGTGCACCGCCGTTTCATGAAATTTCCCAGAACATGTTCAATGGCAAAACATTAAGATTTTCGTTCCCACTACATATCGCATATATTTGAAACATTCATTCTGAGACAGCCTATGATACCTTGATAAATGATACCTTGTTTTTTTTTATTACTAGGAAAACCCTGCAGACGTTCTTCTGCCCTTCATCTCCCTCTTTCTCCTCCCATCTCCGTTTCTCACTATCTCTTCCTCCTTCCCTCCCCTGTCCTTGTCTGTCTCCGTCTCTGCCGCTCTCGGTACCTTTCATTCACATTTACTTGCAGATTCTGCACGTCTCAGAGCAGGTGAGGTAATATCGGGAAGCGCCGTACCAGCAAAAATGTAATAGAATGTTCAGGAAGAGTTGATTCTGTAGATTACGGTGTGAGAAACGTTTCTTTGAGACCTTTTACCTCAAAATGTTAGTTTTTAAGGCACTAGAACGCCTCGTTTAGGAGTTATTTAACGATATAGATTCAAAATGCTGCCGAGTGTGTTACAGGTTGCATTTGACGTGAATGTGCAGTGGATATGTAGTGAATATGTAGCGCCATATAGTGGCGTTACAGACGAATTAACAACACATAAACCTTCTCGGTGAAAAAACACGCAGAAGTGCCAACTTTCATGGAGATGGGTCCAACGGTGTTGGAGTTTTACCAACATCCTGTTTTATGTCATATATATATATATATATATATATATATATATATTGGGAAGTTTCAATTTTAGGAAACCATTGTATCATACGATAGAAGCAGACCACAGTTCGCAACATCATTGGGCGCACGACTTCGTCGTGGTAACTGCAAAAGGTCGTATGTCCAAAAAAATCATTGTTTTATTACAGCATTGTGATCAGTCAAGAGAACTACATCAGTTGCAATAGTTCGTAAGACGAGGGAGTAATGGAAAAATGAATACAAGCTTCTACCTTTGTGAAAGCGACTGTCACGACGTGGAGAGGTAGGAACGTTTTTCGTTCTTCCTAAACATTACGGTAGATTTGACAACCACTTATTTCAGAACTTCGGATCTTCCTTCGTTAGCAGAATCAGGGTCGAATTAATATCGTACGGGACCCTAAGCATGAACAATCTGTGGGGCTCCCGTATAACATAGAAACATTGAATATATAATATAAAAATAATATGAAAATAAAACTACACACTTTGCAAATTAGAAAATTAATATTACAATTTTGGAAGGGGGTCGTTCCTCTGCTGAAGCGTCAATCCGTCCCTGACGTCTTTCCGGCGCTAGTGGGCGGAGCCTGGCGGGGCTGGGCGGGAGAGGGCGGGGTGGAGCGGGGCGGGGCGGGGCGGGGCGAGGCGGGGCGGGGCGGGGCAGGTCAGGAGGGACGGGACGGGACGGGACGAGACGGGACGGGGCGGGGCGGGGCGAGGCGGGGCGGGGCGGGGCAGGTCGGGAGGCACGGGATGGGACGGGACGGGACGGGACGGGACGGGACGGGACGGGACGGGACGGGACGGGGCGGGACGGGGCGGGACGGGACGGGACGGGACAGGACGGGACAAGACGGGACGGGCGGGACGGGACGGGACGGGACGGGGCGGGACGGGACGGGACGGGGCGGGGCGGCGCGGGGCGGCGCAAGGCGGGGCGGCCCATTCAGTCGGGCGCGGGGTCAGGTGGGCGGCGGGCGGCGAGGTCAACGACTCCGCGAGGCGGCGGCGGCGGCAGGGGGCAGTCGCCTCGAGGTTACGGTCAGCGGCGTTACATAATTCCGCGGGCGCTGCCGCCGCCCCTCCGCTCCCAGGAATTCGCCTGGGAAAGTGCGTCAGGCGCCCAGCGCCGCGGCCCTTGCGCCCAAGACCGTTGGTCGCTGCCGCTGCCGCCAGCCGATACGATAAAATTCGTTTGATTATCGAATGATGTGAAATGGAGGAGTGGTGATACGACGGCCGTGGTTCCCTAGTCGTAGCGTCATCTGGGATACATTCGACGGGGGGGGGGGCCCTTCCCGTATGTTAAAGATGATGTGATGTGAGAGGTGTGGTGACTAGCACGCAGATGAATAGTAGCTGAGGAGGTGGAGATTAGGTGATGGAATTAAAGGCGGAAGAAAGGAAAACCTCTATTTCTGGAGAAAAAATCCACATAGTATATTGGATGTTAACAATGATACCCAATAGTGGAAAGCTATGTTCCGATTAAAATAAGTTGGTGATTGATGGTTGTGCTTCTGAAGCTGTAGCTTCATACAATATGAGTATATGATTTGGATACTTTAATAAGTATTTATTTCAGGTGTTTGTTTTCGTGTCCCGAGAACACGTGCACAATGGTACGCAAACTGACAGATGCGAATGGAAGGGGGCGACGTTGGCAATCACCAACTTCTTTTAATCGGACCGTAGGCCGCTTGCAAAACTGCGTCAGGCATGTTTTACGCCATCGCCGCCGCTGTCGCTAGCCAACACTTATTGTGCGGATTAATGAATTACTGGAAAGTGACCTTAGATCCCCTCTGTGATCAATATTCTGGAAAAGGATTACTATATAATGACGATCGTGAAATTATGTGATCCGGTGAATGATGACCATGAAAACGGAGTCGGATGATGCAGTGGGATGCGAGACAGGGGAAACTGGATAGCTGTGAGAAAACCCCTAGGTACTGGTGACGCACTGCAGTCATCTGTCTCATTGTTGTTGACATGTCAGAATCCCCTGACAACTCTAAGGGCAAAGATTACGATAATTGTGATGCTTTACTACCCGTTGGTGCAAGGGCAATGAAAGCAATGGTACAGTTCATACTGACTGAGAAGCAGGAAAGGAATTCGTTTCTGCGATACTCACAGTGTACCGTGTGTATAAGAGAATGCCATCAGTTCCAATTTCACCTCACATTACAAATACCCTGCGCACAAGTTTTTTATTAAATACGCGTATACGATATCCGTATAGTGGCGGCCAAGACTCTCTGAAAGTTTTACTCCGACTGTGTGTCAACACCGTCGGCGAGCTACTATAAGAATCATGTGCCTTCTCGTTTTCTTTTACTCCATTTGCAATCGACGTAAACTTAGGAGCTGCCAGATTCCATAATTGTGTCGACGAGTGTTGTTGTTTGTTTTCTGTACATTCCTCCGAACAAATGTTTTCTGGCAACTGGAGCGTGTAATCCGTCACTCCATTTCGTCTCACCACTGACACTCTACAATTAATGTATTGAGTACAGTCAGCCTATATTCTAAAAAGGAAAATGATGTAAAAAATCTGGAATTTGGAAGTATTTTCGTCAAGAGATTTATTGTAACTTTGTCAAAATAAAATTTATTTATACTAAAACGTTGAATTATAGAATTATATTGTCAAGACAAAACCATCTTCGAAATCCAAATTCCCAGTTCCATTTTTTTAAATTTTGCATTTATTAAACTAATTATAAATCCGCCCCGAGGCCGAAATCGCTAAGTCAGTAGAGCCGTAGTGACCTCGGACCGAGGAGTCGCAGGTTCGAGTCCCGCCTCGTGCATGGTTGCATGTGTTTGTCCTTTCACCCCCTATCATCACCATATTGTTTCATCCTCATACGATAACGTTACATCCAATAGTGGTCGCTAATGACCTAGTAATTGATGCGACCTTAAAATAACAAAAATAATAACTTTCTCTTCTTACGAAGTATTCGTACGGCGAGAAAGTAAAAAAAAAACAATCACATCCAACCTGGAATCGGAAAGAATCCGAAAACAGGGCCATAAAAAATCGAATTAATTCCACAGAGTCGTCTTCATTGAGCGCGTTTCACCCCCCCTCCGACCAAAAGCGCTGTGGGTCAGCGGCGGCGAGGGCGTGGCTGCGGTCGCTGCCAGCAGCTCTCTTTCCGCTCCGCTCGGCGTCGCGCGCGTGCGTGTGTGTGCGTGTGTGCTAACGCGTTGTGAGACCGGGTGCACACACATGTTCTCATGACGAAATATTCTGGACACGAGAAAAAAAATACGTATAGTTGTATTGGTAACCAGTTGTGAGTGTTCTTAGTAGCACGCGGGGTTTCTCACGCTGAAGAATTTGCGATGATGACTTTGTTTTAATAAGCATTTCATTTGATTTAGTTATATTCCGTGGTTTTGTTCCGACTGTTCCCGTTGGTTTCCGAGAATAATTATCTAATTGACGTACCGATGTTATCGTCTCGTCGAAGTTACTAGTGTTAGTTGACTCTTTACGACAACACTGAACAGGCCGCCAAGGATTCCACTCTCTGAATGTGAGGTTGCAATTCACCGGAAAAGAGATATGGCCATTATCACATCCTTTTCATCTTTTTCTGCGGGTGATTCCCGTTCTATTTGAATAGAGGTCTGCGTGGGCCTGGGAATCGTATGTGACTATAATTCATCGGATAGAGAAGCACCGTACTCTATTGCGATTTCCTGGAAACCTACCGATTTGTTTTTCCTGAGTGGTCTTGCAGTCTCCAGCTCTGCCATTAACGTTATTGTACCAATAGAAATTGGATGATGTAAGAAACTAAATATAATCAATTTAATTCGCTCTAATATATTTCCATTTACGGATCGATAATAAAAATCTTCTTGAAACTCCCAGAGACGATCAAGTGACCTTCACAATTCACGCAGGTATCTCCACCGTGTGGGAATTGTAGGCTTTCCAAAGCAAAGAATCTGGTTAGTACGTACCGGAACCTCTGTTCCCCGTTCTTAGTTGACCAGTCATCGGTAATTCTCCATGCAAAACATGTGCATCTGCGGTCTCTCCCAGAGAGCTCGCATAAAAACGGGCGCTTAATGTCAACAAGCCTCGCTCCACAGACCACATCGGAGGTATCGGGAGGTGTGGGAACTTCCAGGATCTGCCACTCCGCCCAGGCGTCCTGTGCGGCGCAGAAGAAGACATCCGCCCGGTTCGCGCGGGGGGGGGGGTAGGGGGGGAGGCGTCGGTCGTAAGTAACACGCTGACTGTTACGACCCGGTCACGTTCCCCGAAGAGCCGCAATCTGTGCACTCGATGTCTCTCTGCAGCCGCGACCGCCCACGTGCATGCCTCCACAAGGGGCGACCCCGGAGGCGCCTCGGAGTGAATCATTTACAGATGCATACTGCCGTATTTCATTTTTTACCTTCAGAAGTTTCAAAGAATGTGAGTAGGGAGTAATGGCCGTAGCTGCGACGGAAGTGGGGTTAAATGCAACCCGCACTACACAGGCCCACCCCTGTAAACACCCGGCGCCACGAGATAAACCCCTGTGACGTCACAAGGTCGCTGTGACGTCACAAGGCCGCCGAGATAGCCCCCTGTGCCGACACAAGGCGCCGCGCGCCCTGGCGGCGAAGCGTGGAAGCGCGCGTGTGCGCGCGCCCTGGCGGCGAAGCGTGGAAGGGCGCGTGTGCTGCGCCCTGGCGGCGAAGCGTGGAAGCGCGCGTGTGCTGCGCCCTGGCGGCGAAGGTTGGTAGCGCGCGTGCGGCGCGCTCTGTCGGCGAAGGTTGGTAGCGCGGAAGCAGCAGCGCAGGGGTCGGCGGCGTCGCCGTTCTCAAAAACGCGCCGCCCGAGGGTGGCTCGAACCGCGCCCGAGTCCCGCTTCCTGTGCGCGCGCCAGCGGCGGAAGCGGTCGGGCGAGCACGCTGGCTCTGAGCTACGACGACATCGTCTCTGGAGGTGCCTGGTAGGCGGGTGTCTTGGTGCGCGGCGGCGGCGGCGCGCGCGCGCGCGCCCGGGCGGGGAGGGGAGGAGACCTCTATCGCGGCGCCCGCTCCCCCTCCCCCTCCCCCTCCCCCTCTAGCGCCTGCAATGGAATGTGGGGAGTTGCTAGAGAGAGAAAAAAAAGGAAACTTTACAAGGCGGTGACAGGGAAAAAAACAAACATGAAAACAGTGCCTGTAGTGCAAAGGATTTGCCATCGCGAAAACAAACGGATCAAAAATTCACGGACCGAAACGCACAGCGCCCTGAACTGAACTGAACAGCGCTTCATAATGAGCATTCGCTGCGGACCGCGGCGCTCGCGAGCGCTATCACCCTCCGACATCCGTTCGCCGGTCGCGCAATCTTATCAAGCGCGACTTCCGTTCGCTGTCCTTGGACGGCGCGCGGCGCTGGGCGGCATCGCCTTACCACCCACGAGTGCACGCCTGTACGCTCTAGTGGCGAACGCGGGAAACGCAGCTCTAGTGCTAACGTTCGCCACTAGAGCGCACGTGCGTGCACTCCAGCGCTTCATAATGAGCATTCGCTGCGGACCGCGGCGCTCGCGAGCGCTATCACCCGCCGACATCCGTTCGCCGGTCGCGCAATCTTATCAAGCGCGACTTCCGTTCGCTGTCCTTGGACGGCGCGCGGCGCTGGGCCGCATCGCCTTACCACCCACGAGTGCACGCCTGTGCGCTCTAGTGGCGAACGCGGGAAACGCAGCTCTAGTGCTAACGTGACGGTAATGTGAGGATATGCTAGAGAGAAAATAAAAGGAAACCCTACAAGGCGGTGACAGGGGGAAAAAAACATGAAAACAGTGCGATAAGAATTAAAATTTTTTTTATTGAAACCAAATGATACACGGTAAAAAAAATTTTAATTCGAAACATTTTTCATGATACATGGTAAAAATAAATTCGATATATTTTATTCAACAGCCGTTTTACAAAAGGTCGTCGTGGTTACTGGTGGCGATGGTCCTTTGTAAATGGGCAAGTGTCTTATCAATCTCCTTCTGGATCTTGTCGTCCACATACCCTTTCGTGGCAGCGTCTGTCTTTGCCTTGGGCGGCGCCATGTTGACGACGCGGGTTTGCAGCACGTTGACGTTTCCCAGTTTGCTGTACCGGAGCGGCGGAAGTTTTTCTAGCTGCTTTTTGACGTCTCGAATGTTGCGGTCGACGTACGCTTTGTTGGCGGCATCTTTTTCTTCTTGCGGATACCCCGTATTCGAAATGCGCCAAAGATCGGCGTTATAGGGACTGACCTCGCTCCATCTGCGCAGACAGTTGGATTGAGTATCGACCACGCGTTGTAGTGAAGTCGTGACAGGATTGATGAGTTCCCGCATGGCCCTATCGGCATCGTCCGCCGCTAATCGACGAACGTGGTCGGTTTGCCCATGCACGTACTCTTTGGTGGCAACGTAGTCAGGTAGTTGGCAAAATTCTATGTCCTCCTCTTCATCTTGCGAGTTCACTCGGTCATCATACACATCATCGTCCTGCTCCTCCTCTGACGAGTCGACGAAGGCCTCCTTCGCGTCTGCTCGGTTGGCGCTCATGATGAACTGACGGCGGCAGCGTTTCACCGCGGCGTTTTATAATCGGCGGCGGATGTGATGACGTCACATCCTACTCTTCCTCAGAGCTGTCGTCACTGGGCTCGGAAGAGATGACTTCGGCGCTGTCGTCACTGGGGTCGATAATAGGAATATACAAATTGAGTCGTTCAGTTATATCAGGCACGTGACGAGTTGTTGCAGCAGCACGTCGTCGAACCGTTTCCCGAACTCGTTCCATGCGTCGTCGAAGGAGCACGTGTCGCAGAGCTCGCAGAATCTGGAAAACCGTTGGCCTCATGGGTGAGGGAAGTGTGCACATGGCGGTGCAGAGATGGATGATCGTTTGTATAATGTATGAGTCATCCACCATCGATGCCATGACGTCTTCCACTAGATTCGGAAAAGCGCCGTGTCTTTCGCGCTCGAGTGGAGGTTTGAGGACGTGGCGACACGTAGGACACGTGTTGGACATGTTTAACCACCTTTCTATACACGTAACACAAAACAAGTGATTGCATGGCGTGCGCGCCATTCTAGGAGGAGGAGTGGCATCGTTGAAACATATGCTGCAATATTCACTGATGCGTGATGCTTCGTCTTCAGGCACTTCCACGAAAGGGGGCGGAAGAGACGATGTCATCGTTCCCCGTTTTAATTGTTTCACTTCACAGCGCTAAGCAGATAAGAGCAGCGAACACGCACACAAAGTTCAGAAGAACAAGTCCGATCTCGATGCTATCTAGGCAGCTCATCATATTTTTTTCGATTCACAGTTCAAGACAAGTTTACAGTATACGCAATCTTCTTTCAACACCGGGGGTCCGCTGTTGTGATGCAAGCAGACGACAAAGTCTTCGACTCGACACGAAGGACACGCTTTCCTCGACGGGGCGTTGTCGTCGTCCTCCGAGAAGTGTTGTCGGCAAGGCTGGCGGAGAGCGATGCAAAAGCGGCAGTTTCGCTTCGGCGGCGGCGGCCCGTCGATGCGCGTGCGTCCGCGATTCCAATGCTCCTTACACGGACGAACTTCTTGAACGCGAGGGTGATGTCGGGTGGCTTCGGGAAGTTTCTCGAAAACGCGCTCCACCTGGTGAGGCTGCACCCAATGACACAAAAATTCGACCGGTAATTGACTCAACGTCTCCGAGTCGAGAAGTGTAAGCGCGCCGTTGACTTCACGCAACTTTCGGAGGGCGCGCTCGATGTCTTCTCGCGTCTCTTGTCTGATGCGCTCCAGCGGTCCGGGCTGAGTGGCAGTTGTGTACGACGGAACGCTCTGCATCGTAATGATGAGCGCAGCGGCGGAGAGCGGCCTTAAAAGTGCGCGAGTTTTTATCGTCGTCGAACGGAAGCGAACATCCGTCTAGATGTCTGCCCACCTGCCGCAGTAAGTACGCAGCCATTCGTAGAGGGCGATGACGTGACGCCCAGCTAGGCTGACGTCACCGCAAGCGTAGATGTCGCGGACCGCGTGTAAGCACTCGTGTAGCGGAGGACAGCCGAACTCCGCGAGATCGAGAACGCAGCAGCCTTCTCCTTCCATGTACTCCTCCAACCACCTTTTCTTCTCACCTCCCTTGACGTATAATGTTGTCGCACCTTTTAAAGCTGACCTAATCACAGAAGCTCTGTCGTCATAATTGTAACTCCCACTACTCCACGGCGGTGTGGCGGGATGGTATTGTTTGATCCACTCCACATGTTTCTTGTCGTCGCTGCTCAATGTATGGAAAGGTCGCGGTGGACGAAAAATGAATGTCTGAATGAGTCGATCGGGATCGTCATTGTCTTTTGATTGGCGTATGACGGCCAACACTTTGATGTTGAAGCGTTTGTCGAGAGTATAACCTTGCAGATCCACGACAGCTGTGGATCCGCGATGGACCTGTGGGGCCATGAGTTGGAGGATCTGTCTCCTTTTTCTTATTCTTCTGGAACGACGATCGTTGCTATAGAGGAGCGGTTTCACCTCACGCTCGACAAAGACTTCGTTCTCGTGCCACGCTGCGGCCGATGTCGACGCAGCGTCCTCGTCGCACGACGCCGCTGCCTCGGTCGATGTCGGCGTCGCCGTCCGCGCAGCAGTCTCCTCGGCGGCTTCGTCCCACGTTTGCTCCACGCTCAACACATGGATGCTTTCCAGCCGTTCTTTAGTTTCTCTTAACGAGGTGTCCTGTTCAGGAGGAGGAGGAGGAGGAGGCGGCGGTCGTTCCGCGACGAATGTTGAATATAAAGCATTTCTCACGTAGCGCATCATGCTTCCGCACAGAAACGGATTGGCGGCGCGCATGCGCAAAGCAACTCTCTCGCACAAAGAGTGACGGTCGTCGTGTTGCCGTCAGCTTTCTTATACTCGCGTGTTGACGACAGCAGACAGGAAGTGGAGCGCGACTCTTATCGTTCCCCCACCCACTTCAAGGACTCTTCGGTTTTCCGCCTTCAATGTCTCTCGCATGCACCCACGAATTGTGGCGTGAGTCGAAACCGAGCCATTTCACGAGGCGAAGCGGGCCCTTTTTCCGTACGACGCGCTCGACTAAATAGTGATCGGGAAATCGCGTGCGTTGCAATTCTTCGGTGTAGAAGCGCCCCTTGATCGTTTCGCCTTTCAGGTCTTCTAGCGAGTACGTGACGGGATTCGAGAGGTGCACACGAACGATTTTAAAGAGTTCGGTGCCCCATCGCGCTTCGTAGCCTTTCCGAAACGGCGAGCTCTTGTACGTGCTCACCCGAACGATGTCGCCGACTCGAAATCGATTGTTCCTCAGGAGACGCGGATCGAGCGTTTTCACTCGGTCGTACACCGTGCGCATGAGGCTGTCGTCTTTCTTCACGTCTTTCGGTTTCATGCCGATGGTGCGATGTTTGGTATTGTTGTAATCTCGGAGGAGGTCGGCGAGCATGAGGGTCCAGAGTCGCGTCCCCTCGGCGGTGAAACGCCTCCACATCCGCTCCTTGAGCGTTCGATTGAAACGTTCGACGACGGCGGCCTTCACGTTGGAAAAGGTGGAATAATGATGAATGCCGCGCTCTCGGAGCCACTTGTTGAGCGCGGTATTGTAAAACTCTGTGCCTTGATCGGTTTGCAGGTAGCGGGGCTCTCGGCCGCTCGACGTCACGATGCGGTCGAAAGCCTTGACGACTTCCGCTCCGGTCTTTTTCTTTATCGCTTCCGCCCAGGCGTACTTGCTGTACACGTCGATGACGGTGAGAATGTAACGCATCCCTCGATTGCTTTTCGAGTACGGTTGCATGTCGACCAAGTCGGCTTGCCACAAATCATCGAATCCTTTCGTCATCGTCCGCCGTCTTTCGTAACGACGACGGGCAGGCGCGTGCAATTCCGCAGCGAGTCCTTGTCGAACGGAGGTCGTCGTCGTCTTCTTCTTATTCTTCTGCATGGTCAGAGGAGCTAAGCGATAATACCGGCGTCACGCAATTCATCTTCTATTTCTACTATTTCTCCGTCGAGTCCGTTGTTACCGGCGGTCCGCGAAGCGTGTAAGAGACGCAGCCTCTCCACGAGCGTGTTCGGATCGCGCCAATATTTGTAGTCTGGCGCCGTCACAAAACGTAGTCCCCTCCCCGTTCTCTTTCGTTTCATCATTTCAAGTCTTTTGCTTCGTCTTTCCCCCGCGAAAAGAGGCGAGATAATTTCACGATATTTCAGTATATTATCCTTTGTGTTAAAGTGTAAATTCGGTCTGTAATTCACCTTGTGTGCGGAAGACAATTCGAGAATCTTTTTGTATTTCTTCAAATCGTCTTTCGTGACATCTCTCCGGTTGGGTCGTTGCTCGAAAAGTAGTTCGAGGAGGCCTGGCTCTGGGTAGAATTTATGTCCCTGAACGGAGAATGCTTCCTCGTCCGGGTAAAGCTCAATGACGGCGTTACCGATTTGAGGTCGCCCTCCTATATAGTACGGTCCGTACGTGGTATCTCCTACACCGATTGCAGCATTTTGCAAATAGGTTACCAATTGATCATAATGTTGACTGCGAACATCTCTATTTCTTACTTCTTCGTTCCCTTCTTCCAACTCTGGGAGTGTTTCGAAAGAGGGATAAAAGACATCGTCATCATCTTCTTCTCTTGATTCCGATTTGATAGGAACACGCGTAGTAGAAGGTTGAACGGAAGACGATGATGGTGGTGGGTTGCTATTATTTTTTCCCTTTTTTTGATGGCGGTGCAGCGCTTTCGAGACGGGCGCCGTGAGATAAGTATCGAGGAATCGATTGCGCATCGTTTCGGCTTCTTGCAGCGTGTTTATTTTTGTCGAATGTTTTCACGAGCCTTCTCCACCTCCATTTTCAACCTCTCTTCCGGCGTGTCGGATCGAAGGGGAGCGGGCGGTGAGGAAGGAGGAGGAGGAGGAGGACGACGCGGTGTCTTTTCGCGCAAGCTCTTTTTCGCTTGCTCAAGCGCGTGGAGCGTCTTCAAGTCTCGCTTTGGTCTTTTGGGCTGTTGTCTTGTTTCACTGCCTCCTTTTCTTCTTCTTCTCACGTACCTCGAAGTGGTTTTTATGTTTTTCACGCGCCCTCCTATTTTGGATTTTACTTTCATCACACCCGCCACACCGAGCGCGGCAGCTCTTTCACCGAGACTCGCGTCGCTGGACTTGACCCGCTCCCACGCTGCTTTGGCGAGCGCTTCGTCCGCCCTTTTGCGTTCCTCACCTCCTTTGTAGTTGTGGTAGGCGATGTCGTGCTCTCGACACGCTGCGTCCAAAGGATTAATACCGCGGTCGCCTCTTTGCAGCCTCTTCATGAGCTTCGTACCGGGTCCGCAAAATTGATAGCCACCGGGAATGTGTATTTCGAAGGGAAGTTTGTCTATCGCCCGATTCAGCACCCGTCCTATGATGCCTCTTCCGCGCCGCCCCCCCCGCCGCGCTCGCGCGACATTGAAATGCTGTCGCACGTACACCATGGCGTAGAGTGAAGTCTAGTTGCGAAAGCAAAGTGATTATATAACCTAAACTTTACGTCCCCCCCACGTGCGTCGGCACGAGAAACCGGTCGAAGCCCGATCGGTATCGTCCCTGTTGAAGCGCACTAGGTTTGCAGATCACCGCAAAAGCAAACCGGTCTGTGTTCCACACGTCGGCGCACAGCGCCTTAAAATCGTGGAAGGTCCTAAAATCGTTTCCGACGTGTTCTTTGTAAATGTACTCGAGGTTGTTGTCGTCTTGCCGGAAGATGACAATCATATTCGCGTTATCGCGTATCAACTGTTTGGGAATTTGGTGTACGTTTGACAGAGATAGAGCACGTCCGTGTGTTTGTGCCTTCCGGCCGCAAAGTAGGCTTTGATGCAGTCTTGTTTTTCGGTGGCGATGTCGTCGAAAATGAAAACGCTGTCGGGGGACGCCTCGGCCGGGGGCACGATGCTATCGTGCTGCGTAAACGAATGAAACGGTGCGATTCCGTCGCAGACTTGCTTCAAGTACGCGTACATGGGCTGCGTGTCTGTGGTGGAATATAAATACACGTTGCGGAACGCCAGCCCGAACTGGCCGGTGAGAAGCGAGACGACCACGTTCGTCTTGCCGCAACCGGAAGGTCCCACGATAAGAGCGCGCACGCTATCGGGGAAAAGCGGCCCGTGTCGACTCTTTGCCTCGTCCTCTTGTCCGCGCCATAAGGCCGTCACGTTCACGACGGGCAGTGTGGTCGATTGTTGAACAACGTCCATCATCACAACCCGTGCGAGAGACTGTTGTCCTTCTTCGAAGGACGCTCTGTTTTAAAACAGGAGATCTAAGGAGAGAGGGGGAAGGGGAAGGATGACTACTCACGGCGCGTGTGAAGGACGACGGAAAAAAACAAAAACAAATAGAATCATGTGTTTTTATTGACCCTTTCAAAATGTTTACATGTTAATGACCATTTTCTGCGCTGGAGGTCGCCATCGATGCAATCGTCATCTCGACCGCTCTCGCTAACCATGTCGCCGCGTTGCGCGCGCATTCGCTGACCGTCTCCAGAGGAAGAAGATCGCAGCAGACCGTATCCGGTGAGGTTGGCGGCGTCGTTCGGTCTGTCGTCTTCTTCCTGTTGTTCCGTCGACGCCGAGTCGATGGTGTTGTTTTCTTCTTTCGCTCTTTTGGTTTTGCGACCTTTCCGCCGTTCTTCTTCTTTTTCGATGTACAATGCCGCGGACATGGATGATCGCACGCAGAAGGATAATCGAGAGGTGGTGGAGTCGCTGATCTCACCTCCTCATCCGCCATGCTGTCTACACCGCCACTTCCAAAAACTGCTGCGAGTTGCGAATCGTAAGAAGAGGTCGAACCGCCCACTTCTTCTTCGTCTTCACCAGGCGAAGTCGATGGGTGATAATCTTCTTCTGCGCTCTCGTTTCCGCGATTGACGCGAATCATCCTCTCGTGAAGGAAGGACAAGAAATGAAGGCGGCGAGCGAAACACGCGACTTCTTATACCATGACGTTTTTCTTCACCACAAAGTCATCGATTGGTGCGTACAGCACTTCCGTTTTGTAGATAATGAGACAATACGCCGTGACGTTCGCTGGCATAGCTGTACCCGTTTCCCACGTGATCTTGATGTCGGTTTGCGAGGGGAGGACGGCAGACTCTCTGGAGGAGACGTCCCATACGATAATAGGAAACCAACTATTCACATACCAATATTCCATATTCGATATTGGATTGCGATTGTAGTAAGAACGTTCCGCTTTTTGCATCATTTCGTAGAGATACGGTTGCCATTTTTCAGTATCACTGGTATAAAAATTTTACGTTGCATAGAAGTTCGGAATAAGGGTAAAACTCGTCGTTTAAATACAGTTTTGCTCTTGTCATATCGTTACCGTCGAATTCGCCCGAATTCTGTTTCAGGTTCACGTCTTTCCCCGTTTGCATTCCAAAGAAAATGTACAGGGGATTGTCCTCTTTGGCGGCAGTCTTTACCGTCCACTGAAACGGTCCCTTTCCGCCGCTTGGAACGTTGGGGTATTCGTGAATTTCCCATCGTCTGAATTGCATGGGGATCGGGCGCCGACTGTCCAGCACTCTCGTCACCGCGAGGGAAGCAGCATCGCTCAGCGTCAAATGAGGCATTCTCCAAATCACGTCCGTCACGGTAATCGTTGTTTCGTTCGGCGATTCCGCTGTCGTCGTGAGACATCGATTATCATGACGCCCTCGAATGAGAACGAGGTCGTGTTTCACGCCGGTCATGACGCGCGTGTGATCTTCGAAAAATCCCATCCACAGTCGTAACGGCACGATACCGTAAAATTTCCCGCCCGTCTTACTGAGCATGAATTCGGTGTTGCACTTGCCTGACTCGTATAACTTGAGATCTTCGGTCCAACACGCATTGCCGAACGATCTTCTTTCTGCTGGCGAAAGGAAACACACGTTCTTCATCGTGCTCGTGATGCCTGGATTTCTAACGACGTCGACGATCACGTTGTTGATTTCGTAACGAATTTCGCTAAAAAGAAAAGCGAAAGCGTTGTTGATCAATTCGCAGTTGGTGCGATCTGTGGTGTCCTTTTTGACGGCAGATCCCGCGATGACGAGCGAACTCTCGCAAGGTAAGAGAACGGCATCCTTATTCATGATAGTAATGCGAATTTCGTCGTTTTGACCAAACGATTTAATGTACGGAAAGTGTTCGTGAACAGCTTCGTTGACGATGTGGTGCTTTATGTTCTCCCTGCGGAGAATGTCGACCGCGTGTTCGTCCACGATTTCCGTCGTAGAATAAGCTTGCTTCATTCTCTTCGGCGGCATGTCGTTTTTCTTCTTTTTTTATTCGAAACAATAGTGTAGCCTAACGCTCGTAGGATGCGCCGGCTAGACGATGTGAGCGCGGTGAGCGGACAAAGCACTCTGTGCCTCGGCCGCGAAACGGGCTGCATTTTATAGCGCTGTTTCTCCTTCATAGTCTGCTGCTGCTGATTCTGGGGCGTACGAGTAAGGTGCACGACAGCGGTGTTTCCGAGTTCAACGGCACCAATTGTCCCTCCACGTTCTCGAGTCGAACCGATAACTCGTCGATCCAATTTCGCGTGACACGGTGATAAATTCTTTCGGTCGGCCTCTCTTCAATGATGGCGGCAGGAAAGTCGGTCACGTGGAACTGATACAGCACGTGCGCTTTACGATTGTTTATATACCCGCTTTCGATCACGTTACACGTCACGAACACTTCAAAATCTTTCACGATCTTCGGGGAAGTCTCGGATGACACGTACTTGTCAAAAAGTGTGGGTGTCACCGTCCTTGAAAATCCGAGGAGAGGACCAATGGATTCGGCGTGGTCGAAACGTAGCGTGAAGGAAGTGTTGACGCGCACTCTGTTCGTATGCGAGTCCGCCGCCAAGTCGAAAAAAGTGCTTCTTACCCGCAAAGTCAGTGGGAAACTGGTGTTGCAGGATGTTCGAGATATGACGATTGATGTCTTCCAAGGTATACGTGCCCGGAGGGACGGACAGCACATAGCTTGTGAGTGAACTCCCACCACCACCACCCTCGTCGACGGTCGTAGTGGAGTTTGTTGTGTCCCTCCTTCACGTTGCGAATGTGGTGCACAGTGCTAAGATGCACGAGCGCGATCTCGTAAACGTCGTCCGAGAGGTCGACACCCGGCGCGAACTGCACCGCGATCTCAGGTCCCTGCCCGACTAACGTGTACGTGCGCATGACACGAATGCCTCAGGTCAATGAGGCGGTTCATCTTCCTTTTTTGTTTTTGGTTGTCCTCCTTCCATTCGTGAAAAAAGAAATTGCAGACATAACTTGCCGCAATTGTTCGTGTTGTATTTTTGAATTTGGCGCGTGTTGTACGTCACGTGGGTCCCGCGCGCGTAGCGCAGGAACTCGGGAGGGGGCGGAAGTCCGAAGGAATCAAAGTAACGCACCGTCCGCCCACGCTTCGCGTAAGCGACGAAATGAGTACCGGCGCCGCGGGCGTCGTCCAGATTGACGACGCCGCACTCACGCTTCCGACTTGTTTTGGGCAGCGCATCTCGCGTGAACACACCTCGAAAATGCGGAATCTCCAACACCTTCTTCGCAAAGCGGGTCACTTCCTCGTGCGTGAGCGCTCGACGCGGTACTCTGCTCATTAGTTTTTTTTCCCCCGCCCCCTCGTCGCCCTCTTCCTCCCACGCCGGCTCGTTCGAAGCATTTTCGCGGCCTTTAGCAACACGCCCGATCCTTTTTTGGAGCCTTCCATGACCTTGTTATGACGCATCATTTCCGCTAGTTCTCGGTTTCTTGCTTTTGGCGTTTGTCACGGCGTTCGCGATAGCGGAAGCGCCACCTGCGACAGCACCCAGCGCGCCCAGCCCGCTTAGGATGGAGGGAATGAGTGGAATGAGGGCGGGAAGGAAGCCGCCTCTCTTACTCTTCCTTCTCCCTTTCACCGTTCTTCCTTTCGGTCCTCCGTACGCCTCTCCCCCGCAGCCGAGACGACTTCCTACAGGGTCCGCCGACGCATCGACCTCGCAAAAACATGCCGCGACCGGTCGGAGGGGTGATGACGGCACCAGGGAGAGAATCGGCGCCGCTCCGCGCCCTCCTCGCCGGACCGAACAATTTCTTACACTCTCTCGTCGTAGTCGTTCTACACACTGTGCGAACCATGACGGAACTAACACACGGACGCAAGGCGGTCTCCTTTAAATATCATCTTTTGCCCCAGTTATCCCTTTCCTAATCAGACGCTCATTGAGCTTTTCCAAATTTTCTTTATCGACAGCGACTTCATGCTGCAACTTATTGTGATAAACTATCATGTTGTCAATGAAACTCGACACACGCGCCTCGAGCTTGTCTAATTTTTTTCTATCTTTGTTTCGAGGTTAGCATTATCCTTTTTGACTAGTTCTTTATGCACGTGAAAAAGGTCCTCCGCGTGTTTTTTAGCAACCGCCAGCGTGTCATTCAATTTTTTTTCTATCTTTGTGTCGAGATTAGAATAGTCGTTTTTGACTAGTTCTTTATGCGCGTGAAACAGCTGATCCGCGTGTTTTTTCGCATCCGCCAGCGTGTCATCTAATTGCGACTTAATCGCCACGTCCGAAGGGGCAGTGCCGGCGCCATACTTTGCGAAGAAGTTTGTTGTGAAAATTGTAATGACCGGACGAGCCGACGAGTGTAACGTGTCCAAGAGTTTGGAAGGAATTTCTTTTCGTGCGCGGCCACGAGCGCGATGCATTCCTTCTTCGCGAACGCCTTTAAGTCTTTCTCCTGTTGATCAACACGCGTAGAGAGCTTCTTCTCGAGAGCATCGAGTTCGCTATTTTGTTTTTTCACGGTTCCGCAGACTTGCTTTCGTGCGCGGCCGCGAGCGCATTGCATTCGTTCTTCGCGAACGTTTTTAATCTGTTTTCCTGTTCTCCGAAACGTATAGAGAGCTTCCGCTCGAGAGCATCGAGTCCGCTTTCTTTCACCACAGACTCATCATCATCATCATATCTCCTCATGCGCTTCACAACACCATCGATTTGTTCATCGACGTATCGCTTCGTGACGACGTGACGCGCACGAACTATATGTCCGAAAACATCCATCACTTTCTTGCGACTGAGCGTTTGGATTCTGCGTACGGCTTTTGAAGGAAAAAACAAAACATCAAAATTGTTAAAAATGTTTTTTAATGAATTGAATTTCATTAGCTCTTATAGCCTGATAATGAGGTAAAAATAAAGCTTGAAACTTATTTTATTTATTTATTGATTTTATTTATTTATTTATTTTATTTATTTTATTATTTTATTACTTATTTATTTTGTATCAAGTTTTTTATTTTTTTTAAATTGAATCAAGTTGAATATAATTATATAATTCTTTTTTTTCACAAACATAAGGAGCGACACGGGCGTCGAACAGGGGACAGTCCGAACGCGAGAACTTTCGTAAAGAACTGCATGTTAGCACTGCCATGAGTGCACGCACGTGCGCTCTAGTGGCGAACGTGGGAAACGCAAGCGAACGCGAGCCAGCGCGGAGTTCAGGAGTGAGAGAATCAGTACACAGGCGCGCTCTCGTTACCGTCACGTTAGCACTAGAGCTGCGTTTCCCGCGTTCGCCACTAGAGCGCACAGGCGTGCACGCATGGGTAGCCGGCCAGCGCTGCTGAGAGCGCCGCGCGCCGTCCAAGGACAGCGAACGGTGCCGTTCCCGCGTTTCGCCACTAGAGCGCAAAGGCGTGCACTCGTGGGTGGTAAGGCGATGCCGCCCAGCGCAGCTGCGAGCGCAGCGCGCCGTCCAAGGACAACGAACGAAGTCGCTTGATAAGATTGCGCGACTTCGGCGAACGGATGTCGGCGGGTGATAGCGCTCGCGAGCGCCGCGGTCCGCAGCGAATGCACATTATGAGCGTTGTTCAGTTCAATACAGGGTGCTGTGCGTTTAGGTCCGTGAATTTTTGATTCGTTTGTTTTCGCGATGGCAAATCCTTTGCACTACAGCTTGATCCAAAGAAGACGCTGTGCCGCCAGGTATTTTCCCGTGGACGTCATACGCCGCAGCGTAATCGACACCGTATTGACATCGGAGACGGAATAGTAAGTGTTTTTTTACAATAATTTTTTACAATAATTTTTTTTACATAAATTTATGTAATGTCATTCTTAGAGCAGTGTTCTAAGTCTACGTCTCCTTGTTGCAGATTTGCAGTCTCAGCAGATCAGCAACACATTTCAAAATACGCGCCAGTGCAAGAAACAGTAAGTTATTTTAATATTTCATTATTTATTTTAAGTTTTAATTTGCGGATTATTTTTTGGGGTGGGGGAAGGAAAGTGAATGAAATATTTCAATAGACATATTTTAATTGTTTATTATATTTTATTAGTTATGACAATTTTTTTTACTTGTTACAAAATTCCATATTTGATAAACATACTTTTGATATACGACCATATTTGGGTCGATGGAGATCGTTTTTTTTGTATATTAGAACGACGTTGGCTTGATTGTTTTCGTTTACGCCTAGGTAGGTAAGGTGTGGTCGCTCTTTTAGAAATTGCTCCTCCGTAATCGATTTGATGAGGGGTGTAAATCTGAAACGAAGAATGACAAAACATGTAAGTACAAGTAACAAGTATTCATGACATGTAAAAAAAACTGAATTTCATCACGCGGGTCGTTTACATACCTCGCTGGTAAGAAGACCGAAAAGACATCTCCTATCGTCGCAACGTAGGATTCCTTATCGAATTTCGTGCTAATAATGAGTTGTATGCCGGTAATTTCAAAAAATACACCTTTGGGAATATTGCCAAAATTTAATCGGGTATTTTCCACTTTCCGCTTTAGCTGACATCTCCTCCCATGGACTATAACAAAAAAAATTTTAACGCTTTAGTGAGAAAACGATTTTAGTGCTACGTTGTATGTTATACTATAAGATAACAATGACTTACTTTAGGGCTTTGAGCCGCTTATACACGTAGACGGTGCAGTCGGGTCTCACGTTTACTTTTACGACTTCGCCGTCGGCTTGATTAAAATAGTGGAGCCCTTACAGAATCTGCTTCTGTTTTTTGAATGGCAGAACCATTTCTAAACTCTGCGATTCTGGTTGCGTGACTGGAGGAATGGCGAGAAGCGAATGCATCCGCCAGCTCATCCTCATCTGAATCGGGCGCGACAAAGCATGTCGTGCTCCTCTTTATCGAATGGCTGTCCATGTATGTGGATGTCTCTGTGAAAAATCAATTCATGCACCATTTGAAAACATCGTATTCATGTATGAAACATTCAATTATTTCAGATGTGCGTTCGTTGCAACTGACGTCACTTACTGAGCTCGTCGTTTTTTGCTGTTGTTTCTTCTGTCGGTGTCTGATTGTGGTTTGCCATTTTGTTGATGCGAGCGCTGCAGTGTTAGGGCGCGGCGTGCTGACTTGCGAGTGAGCATTTTCAAAGAGGATGTCCTCTCTTTATAGCCTAAACTGCTTCTTGCACCACTTCCGGTGTGTCAATGATGTCATGAACTTCTTTTAAAATTTCCGTTTAATTCCGTTGTCCTGTCTTTCCTCATCATCGCCGTCGTGCGCTTCTTACCACCATCTTTCTTCCGGCAAATAACGACGTCCTGTTTTCAACATCATGTCGACTGTAGCATCCGTAGCTGTTTCGACATCATGTCCGGCAACGCAGGACGTCCTGTTTTAAAAGTGCATGACAGTTGACTTTCTTCGTTAGTCGAGCGTTGGCTGTCATGGACTGTCGTCGAGACGTCGTTATTCATCGTTGCTTCTTCGTGGCAGTCATATTGTTAATGCTTTACACCATTCCTCGTGACTTGCTTATACATACGGTGTACGGATTTTTTTTTTCTCTTTCATTTAATATGTAGGCGCCATGTGTTGAACTATGTTTTAATGGTTTTCTGTGTTTTGATTGTTTCTAGGTTTATCTCATCAGCACCAGCACTCCGTTGAACGTTGAAGGGAGCGGTGAACGTTCGCTAGCAACGTGAGGCTGGTAAGTTTTTCTTTGACTTTCATTCAATACGTATGCGACATGTGTTGAAACATGTTATTCATTTGTTTTATGTTTTTGTTTGTTTCGATAGGTTCATCCCATCAACAACACATATTGCTAATGAAAAAAATTTGTTTAGCCCGTTACGTTCGCGAGCAACGTGAGGCTGGTAAGATTTTTTTTCTTTGAATTTCATTCAATACGTAGGCGACATACGTTGAAATATGTTATTCATTTGGTTTATGTGTTTTTGCTTGTTATTCATTTGTTTTATGTGTTTTGCTTTTGTAGGTTCATCCCAGCAGCAACAGCGCCGTTCTTCATGTATTGCAAATGCTCTCAATTGGACGAACGTTGTACAGTCTTTAAACAGTCGGGTTCAGCGTGGCATTATCGCGAATTCTTTGAATGACAGCGACCCCCTTACGTTTCTTAATCGCTGTCAAGTGCCCTTTCAACTGAAATTGTTCGAGCTCTTTGCTTCTCCTTCCGCGCCTGCTTTTAAAATTTTTGCGCAACTCGAATGTCGTTTCATGCTCGAACGCCGCAATCCGGAGACGGGTGAGATCGTGGGCGAGATACAACCCATCTTTCTCAACGCTCGCGCTGCCGTGGTGACTCGCAGTGATGATATCGGGAAATTTTTTTTTCAACGCATCGTTGATCCTATAAATTCCAAATTCGACGAGTTTCATGAACGGGAGAGCGGAAAAGCGCTTCATGAAATCGTTGCCCTTCATGTTCACTATCATCTTTTGAGCCCATTGCTCACACTGGATCATCGTACATTCCGCTCCCCAATAGCATTGCTGCCCGTAAGGCCGTGGTGAATGTGCATAATCAAGATGAGAAATGTTTCTTGTGGGCGCTGGCTTCGGCTCTCTTTCATCGACGTCAGCCCCCACGCGCCAAAATTTCTTCTCGCATGTCTCTCGCACTAGTACTTATCAGGCCATTTTTGACGAACTAGAAAATCAACTCGATTTGCGGAACATCACCTGGCCGATGACTGTTCACGAGATTAAACGCTTCGAACATCAAAATTCTAAATATTCTTTTCACGTGTTTAATCTTGTTTGGTGTTCTGAAAAGAAAAACGTGAATGTTGTAGGCCCGGTGCACTTTGCGAAAACCAAAAAAGATGAACCATTTCAATTTTTTAATGTATGCAATCAAGGGGGGGTCACTCACTACTGTTTGGATTAAAAAATTTGGAAAAGTTGGTGGGTAGTCACACAGTACCCATGAACATAAGCTCTTCGCTTGCGAACGCTGTTTGAATTGTTTCGGTCGCAAGAGAAACTCGAAGCTCACATTCTCGATTGCAGTGCCGTGTCGCCGGCACGTTGACTGGTACCATCTGCTTTCCTCAGAGGCACGATTCATAGCTTTCAAGAATCACGCCCGCCAGCAGAGATGGCCCGATTGCGGTGTAATGTTGATTTTGAAGCGCTCACCGTTCCCGTCTCTTCGTGTGAGCCTTCGCCGAGCGACTCCTTTCTTCAGGCCTACCAACTTCACGAGCCCTTTCGGTAGGCGTGTGCAAGTGGTGTGCGATTTTGATGAAGCGCGCTCCCAGAGAAATCGAGGCTACGCGGGCGGCGCGCGACTGGTCGCCAATCAATTGATCGATCATTTGGCGGACCTTGCAAAAGAATACGATGATCTTTTGAAGCATCCGACCGCCTCTCCTTATGCGAGAGGAAGACGAAGTTTGCCTTTCAAAATTCCGACGCGTGTCACATTTGCAAGGGTCCTTTTCTTCCAAATTCCGCTCGTGTGAGAGATCACGAACCATTTCACAGGTCTGTTTCGCGGAGCGGGCGCATCAAGATTGCAACGTCAACCTTCCGGGCTCCGAAGCACATTCCCGTCTTGATGCATAACGGAAGCGGGTACGACTGGCATTTTCTCCTGCAGGCCTGGGCCGATAGTAGCTATCAAAAACTGAGCGTGATTCCGCACAATCACGAGAGATTCGTGTCCGTTTCTCAGAGAATCGGAGGTGTGGAATTGCGCTTTTTGGACTCTTTTAAATTTTTAGGCGCATCACTTGATGGCTTGAGTCACTCGCTTTCTGATCGCGATTGAAATTTACTCGGACGGCGTTTCCCGATGATGCGCTCTTTGCTCTGGCACGCAGGAAGGGCGTCTTCCCGTACGACTATGTCGATTGCATGGTGAAATTGGAAGAAACGTCTTTGCCGCCGCGCGAGGCCTTTTTCAATCGACTCAAAAACGAACACATCTCGGACGAGGAGTACGCCCACGCGCAGACCGTGTGGGCGGGCCTTCTCCTGCCGAAATTTAGGTGAGTACGCCGATTTGTATTTGAAAATCGACGTGTTGCTGCTCACCGACATTTTTGAAACCTTTAGAAATTTGTGTTTGAAGGTGTACGGTCTCGATCCCGCTTTCTATTTCACCGCTCCCGGTCTCTCGTGGGACGCCATGCTCAAAACCACCGGTGTCACGCTAGAGCTTCTCACGGACGTTGATATGGTTCTCTTTTTCGAAAAAGGCATTCGGGGAGGACTCGTTCAGGTGGTCGGGCGCCACGCCGAGGCGAATCACGCGCACGTGGGCGATTCCTTTGATGCATCTGATCAGGAATCTTATCTCTCCTATGTCGATTGTAATAATCTTTATGGTACAGCATGAGTCATCCGTTGCCCACAGGTCAGTTTAGATGGTTGACGGAGAAGGACATTTGCGCGTTCGACATCAAGCAGGCGGGGCGCTCAGACCGATCGCGGATACGTTCTCGAAGTCGACCTCGACTATCCAGACGAGATTCACGATCGATTGAGCGATTTGCCTCCTTGTCCGGAGTCACGTGTGCCCCCCGACACGAAAAGCAGGCAAGTCAAGCTGATGGCGACGCTGTTGCCCAAGCGTCGCTACGTCATCCACATTCAAAATTTAATTCAGGCGACTGAGTTGGGCGTACAACTCACCAAAATTCATCGCATTCTCTCTTTCGATCAAAGTCCTTGGCTTGCCGTCTACATGAACCTCAACAACTCGCTTCGACAGCGCGCGTCCTCCGATTTCGAAGATAAATTTTACAAACTCATGAACAACTCTGTGTACGGCAAGTCGATGGAGGACGTGCGCAACCACCGACGCGTTTATCTCGTGAACAGATGGTGGGGAAGTGTGGCGCGAGGAATCTTATCGCGAATCCAGCTTTCGTGCGCAGTCACCACGTGAAGGGCGATCTCATGACCATCGAGTTGCTGAAAAACGGAGGTGAAGCTCACGAAGCCCATTTATTTAGGATTTTGCATATTAGAAATTTCAAAATTAAGAATGTACGACTTCTTTTACCGGTATTGTAAAAAGGAGCTTCGCGATCTTCACCTTCTGTACATGGACACCGATTCATTTGTTTACTCTACCTCCACGAACGTGTACGCTGAGATGAATCGGTGTTCAGAATGGTTCGACACGTCTTGCTTTCCTCCCGGTAACGCGTTCGACATCACGCCACGCAACAAAAAAGTACTGGGACTGTTTAAGGACGAATGCGGAAACGACCCCATGATACAATTCGTAGGTTTGCGACCCAAAATGTACTCCTTTCTCACGCGCTCTCAGTCGGTCGTTTCTCGCGCGAAGGGAGTGCAGCGATCCATTGTTAAAAAATATACATTTCAAATCTATCTGGATTGTTTATTTCAAAATTCTAGTCGCATTGACAAGCAATGCTGCATTCGATCCAGACATCACATCAATTATTCTTTTGTCCAAAACAAGCGGTCGTTGCGTGTGGCAGACGACAAACGCTATTGGATCGATACATTCACGAGTTTGCCATGGGGGCCATTTCCGCATTCAGTGTACACGCCCGTCCATTTCTTCTTGAGCGTGTACGTTCGTCCCTGCTGGCGGAGGGGGTTTCCGGTGTAGATGTGATAGTTTAGGGAGAGCATTTGCAAACTGGTTGCATTCGTTCGTCGGCCGCCGTCATGGAACGTTCTCCAGGGGACGTCGCAGACGCGGATGGCGGATGGAAGGAGCAGTTGGCGCATAACTTGTACACTCTCTGCGATGGCGTCGAAAGACTCTTCATCATTGTCAGCGTGACCAGCAGTCAGCGAGTCTACAGCGATGACGTCCTTCGGGGGTTAAGGTACGGTGCCGTTGTGTTGCTGAAAGCCGTCTATGATGCTCTGGATCTGAAAGAAGCGCTGAACGAAGGCGATGAAAAAAACTCTTCACGATCTCGCTGTGAAATGTCATGAGAAAGTGGTGTGGTTCATGATGCTTCTCGCGCACAAGCAAACACGCCGTGCTGCATGTGTCAGGCTGACAATTTATTCGTGCGCGGAAACGTCATCCGAAAATTTTTGGGCATCATGGGGGACCTCTCTCCCTTGGATAATGACGACGCGACGTCACCTCCCCCCACTTATGAAGGACTGCAGGATTATCCTCCACTGCAAACATTTATTATCACAGTGCACGCTCAAGTGTTAGCAGTCCTCGAAGCGCTCGGACACCTCCTTCGAGATCCGTTCGGCGAAGCTCTGCGTCAGCGCGTCTCTCGCGCTCGTGAAGTCATCCAGTCTCTTCGTCCGCCGTCCGAAAATCGTCCTCCGACGTACAGCGGCAGTGACTTGTGATAGTGACAGTGACGTGACAGTGTGAAAGGGTCACCGTGATGGCTGCGGGTACGCGATAAAAAATTCTGTTCATTCGTGTTGTGCGCTTTCTAAAACGCCTATTGTTTTGATACCCTCAAAAGCGAATATAATCATATAGACGTATTGCACATGACGTGAAAAGAGAGACGCGTATCGAATTCATTTTTACCATGTATCATGAAAAAATGTTTCGAATTAAAATTTTTTTTACCGGTGTATCATTTGGTTTCAATAAAAAAAATTTTAATTCTTATCGCACTGTTTTCATGTTTTTTTCCCCCTGTCACCGCCTTGTAGGGTTTCCTTTTATTTTCTCTCTAGCATATCCTCACATTACCGTCACGTTAGCACTAGAGCTGCGTTTCCCGCGTTCGCCACTAGAGCGCACAGGCGTGCACTCGTGGGTGGTAAGGCGATGCGGCCCAGCGCCGCGCGCCGTCCAAGGACAGCGAACGGAAGTCGCGCTTGATAAGATTGCGCGACCGGCGAACGGATGTCGGCGGGTGATAGCGCTCGCGAGCGCCGCGGTCCGCAGCGAATGCTCATTATGAAGCGCTGGAGTGCACGCACGTGCGCTCTAGTGGCGAACGTTAGCACTAGAGCTGCGTTTCCCGCGTTCGCCACTAGAGCGCACAGGCGTGCACTCGTGGGTGGTAAGGCGATGCGGCCCAGCGCCGCGCGCCGTCCAAGGACAGCGAACGGAAGTCGCGCTTGATAAGATTGCGCGACCGGCGAACGGATGTCGGCGGGTGATAGCGCTCGCGAGCGCCGCGGTCCGCAGCGAATGCTCATTATGAAGCGCTGTTCAGTTCAGTTCAGGGCGCTGTGCGTTTCGGTCCGTGAATTTTTGATCCGTTTGTTTTCGCGATGGCAAATCCTTTGCACTACAGGCACTGTTTTCATGTTTGTTTTTTTCCCTGTCACCGCCTTGTAAAGTTTCCTTTTTTTTCTCTCTCTAGCAACTCCCCACATTCCATTGCAGGCGCTAGAGGGGGAGGGGGAGGGGGAGGGGGAGCGGGCGCCGCGATAGAGGTCTCCTCCCCTCCCCGCCCGGGCGCGCGCGCGCGCGCCGCCGCCGCCGCGCACCAAGACACCCGCCTACCAGGCACCTCCAGAGACGATGTCGTCGTAGCTCAGAGCCAGCGTGCTCGCCCGACCGCTTCCGCCGCTGGCGCGCGCACAGGAAGCGGGACTCGGGCGCGGTTCGAGCCACCCTCGGGCGGCGCGTTTTTGAGAACGGCGACGCCGCCGACCCCTGCGCTGCTGCTTCCGCGCTACCAACCTTCGCCGACAGAGCGCGCCGCACGCGCGCTACCAACCTTCGCCGCCAGGGCGCAGCACACGCGCGCTTCCACGCTTCGCCGCCAGGGCGCAGCACACGCGCCCTTCCACGCTTCGCCGCCAGGGCGCGCGCACACGCGCGCTTCCACGCTTCGCCGCCAGGGCGCGCGGCGCCTTGTGTCGGCACAGGGGGCTATCTCGGCGGCCTTGTGACGTCACAGCGACCTTGTGACGTCACAGGGGTTTATCTCGTGGCGCCGGGTGTTTACAGGGGTGGGCCTGTGTAGTGCGGGTTGCATTTAACCCCACTTCCGTCGCAGCTACGGCCATTACTCCCTACTAATGTGTCGAAATAACACTACAGTGCGATTTTTATAAAGCTGCCTCTCAAGGCCCGTCTTCACGATGGAATATATCACGGCATTTCGCGTCTTTCTCAGTCGTTTGTGAACGCGTTGAAGTCTCTATAGTAATTCTATAGAAGTCACCATAGTAATTGTGCGAACTGAACGCGTTGAAGTCTCTATAGTAATTCTATAGAAGTCACTATAGTAATTGTGCGAATTGCACGCGTTGAAGTCTCCCAAGAGGGCACCCGGGCAGGCAGGCGTGAATCAGCTGGAGGGGCGCCCCGCGACCGTCATTTGGGATTCCTCTGCCTTCCGGTGGGGCGCCCCACCCACCTAGTGCCCCCCGCAGCGCAAGAAGCAGGTGGCGGGTGACCGCTCGCGGACGCCGCAATCCACACGGGCGGCGCGGAAACGCGCCTCGCCTGGCCTGGGCCTTCCGGGACGCATGATTTGAATTTGCACTAGACTTGTGAATGAAGTTTCTTAAGAATTTGCCTCACTTCGGTAACAGAGCAGATTCTCTCACTCAAAATATTAATTTTGAGAAAAAATAACTGTAAAATTACGATCATTGAAATAACTTCATGATATAATCAGACAATTCGTATGTAACCTTTGCCATTTCTATATTTACAGCAAAATTCAGCTCCAAACTTATTTATACGTCAATAACCCTTGACAATCAACACAAATATGCACATTCTCACAAGTGCAGCGTCTCAAGAGGTTGAAATTTTGTTTCGAGAGGAGTTATTAGCTGACACTTGAGTTTCGTGCGCCGCCATCACTGACCAATCGGAGAAGTCTAAAGAAGCCTCATTCACAAATCTAGTACGAATTCAAATCATGCTTCTGGGACCGAAGACGTCGCGGCGCCACGGACAATTGAGTGAAGTCGGCGCCGTGGCGAAATGAAAGTGAACAGTGTAAATAAGTGTAGTGAAGTGGTGTGCATGAGTCAATGAATGTGTTTGTAGATATAGTATGAATGTGAGAATGAATGTAAACAAAAAGAAAAGAAAAACAGAGAACATTTCCAAGAACTTTACATTTCAATTATATAATTCTTTTAAACTAATGAGAGCTCAAAGAGGCACTGTGTACTGGTTTTAATTTAGATTTACATAGTATTTTTAACATAAAAGCCCTCCCTCAACTCCATAAGCCTACTCGGCTCGGAGTTAATTTGTAATCCCGAATAATGAACAAATTCACGCTTCTCCAGGGCAACAGGAGAGGGGAAAATTGAAAAAAAAAAACAGTCAGTGGTCAGTGGTCCCCGTCAGGCTACGGTCAGAGTGGATCCGTACTCGGACGAATTCGCGTTCGCGGATGTTTAAAAGCTGGTTTCGTTTGTACATGAATGGTCCGCTCTGTGGAAGAATCTCTCCGAATGAATTGTCCGCTCTGTCGAAGACAGCAGATTCTAGATATCACAACAGTGACAAAAGCAGGAAATTATGGCATGAAATCGCAGAAGAAATGGGCAAAACTAGTACAAAACATGTGACATAACCTCACATATCTTGTGGTTTTGAACAGTCGTTCCTCTTTAGTAATGTTTTTTATAAATTTCGACATTTTTATATTCAAGGAGAAGAAAGTTACGAAAGTGATGAAGAAAATTTATCGTCGCTCCGTTCTGGCCCGGTAAGTGCTATTTTTCTTAGCAGTAGAAGATTCTTAAAAGAAACATATTACTGTAAGTTCCTTATTCTGTAAATGTCTTTTAAACTGTTTCTTATTAACTGTGGAATAATGGAATAGAAAACTGTTATCACGAAGTAATATTTAATCTATGAATATGAAAATTAAACATGACGATATACTTTCAAGTGAACCACGTCGTAGATGTAGGCTTCTTATTCCGCTGCTCTTGGATACAAATAAGCCAGAATTAGTCAGCAATGACTCATTTCGTATTTATTAGAAAGATCAAAACTACGAAACGCTGCATTAGCGATAGATTAGGCTGAGTAATGTACTGAAGGACTGTAAGAAAAGAACAAAGATGTTCATAACACACTGACTCACGTCCATGAATTTTTCCCACAACCTCAGCCCCGCCAGACATTCTATTGTCTCTTCACGTCGCACTACCGACACGGTATTCGTGAGAAAAAGGTGACACCTGTAACATGAAGACCTTGGTAACTGCGATTTCCCACTCGTTCAACCAGAGGACAGGACGGCATTCCGAGAAGGCTGCGATGGTGACTGGGTTTCGGTGGGTGCGACAGGGTGGTCCTGTGATGTGTCCAACCGCATAAAACGGCCTCAACGGCTCTGAAGGCGGGGCGGCGGCAGATCAGAAGATGGCGCGCACCCCGAAGTGGTGGGTGGCGGTAGCTGCGGTGACGATGGCGATGGCTCGATTATTATATTAGGCCCAAGCGGTCACATCAATGGGAACCACACACGAGCTCCGATGGGAGCGAGGTAAGGAGCGGTTGAGATGACAGGGCGTGGAAGAAGGAACAAAAGAATGTCGATGACTCGATGCTAAGCCGAATGAAAGGCCCTATCAAATTACTTGATTTCTTAAATGGGAAAAAAGATTTTTCAAAATTTGGAGAAACACGGGAAACCGAAAGGAATGAGAACTCCGTGCTATGAAATCATTCCACTTGTTTAAAACGATCTTGTAGGATATTTAATCGATATCGTGAGTTCGTAGAGTGATAAAAAATAATACTTTTAAAATGTTAAGTAATGTAAGTGATAGTTTCTTGCAAAAAAGAGTACATACACACTCGTATTTGAAAACTCAAATCATTTCAATAACGTCACATAATAATCGTGTCATACCAGACATCTGCCAGACACTTTATGTGAAACGTCTTCCCGCAAAGTCTGTTGTTGCGTTTCCCCGCCGGATGTTCCTTTAAAAACTGAAGGAAACTGCACGTTATTATCAGACGGCAACCGACGCAGCTTTTATACAGCAAATGGCGCTCAAGACATGGGAATCGCCACATGTCGTGTGTAGATGTTACACGTGAAAGGACGAAGTAAGTAATCATCCGGTCTTCTTCTGCCAAGCACCTGTCGTTTCACCAACAGGTGCTTTGTTTAACTACTAAGAAAGGCTTCATAAAAACGCACGCTAGCAAACAATTGAAAACATTAAGTCTTTGAAAAAAACAAAATGCACCTATTACATTTTGTCATGCATATGATGCGGTTTTCGAATGCTCTCTGCCGAAGTATAATTGCATTTGCGTCTTAAGAAAAGGATTTGAAACGCCTCTGTAATGAAAATACAGACTTGGATAAAGTGCAGCATGATGTGTGTTATTTTCCAAACGAATAGGAATATCAAGTTCGTAAAGAACAATAGATGTACGTAAGAAAAAAGCCTTAGGTATTTTGTTCCTATAGGAATGTTAACATGTAATCTAGCTGTGATGCGACTGTGAACGTTCGTGCACGAATGCTGGTTTCTTAAACATTTTTCCGCCGGCTATGAGCAAAGAAAATTATTCTAATTTCTGAAACGTGAAGGAACTATGATATGATCATTCGAACTCGAAAAATTGGTAATATTCTAAAACTATTCTCAATGATGTAGTTTTTATACTTTATTCATCATTAGTCGACAAAGACAAAAAAGGGTTTGTGGACTATGATGCAAGATGGTTTTAGAACGTAGGAGCGCGCCGAAAACGTTGCGAACGGGCCAAACCGAAAACGTTATGAACGGTCCAAACCGAAAACGTTATGAACGGGCCGAAAACGTTGCGAACGGGCCGAAAACGTTGCGAACGGGCCGCCAAAGATGGGAGAGAGTAAGATCCTCGAGCGTCCGCAAGCTGGAAGGGCGGGCGTGGAGCGAATGAGCGAGCGAAGGAGGTGGGGTGCGGAGGGGAGTGGCGTGCGCGCCGCCCATTAAGCACCGCGGCCGCAGCCGTTTCTGGCGCAGCGCGCGCGGTATTTATACGCGCCCCGCCCGCGCCCCATTCCGCCCGCGCCCCATTCCGCCCGCGCCCCGCCCGCGCCCCGCCCGCGCCCCGCCCGCGCACCCGCCCCCGGGCCCCCCTCACCCGCCCGCGCCCCGCCGCTGAGGGCGGCGCCCTGCTTTCTGCTGCACTAGCCGGTGGCGGCGGCGGCGGCGGAGGGCGGCTCCAGCGCGCGAATGTCACTAGGGATGGAATGCCAGAGGCAGCACCAAAATATTTTAATTTTCCTCTACTGTTTTTTTCGTTTGTAAGTCGCCAGAGATTTTTGTTGCCTATTTTTTCTCCAGTAAAGTCATAACCACAAAAATTGCCGTGATGTTGGGAAGATGGGCGTATTGCGATAAGAGCCGCAACTGTCGACGACGTAGACAAGTAGACGAGTCTGGATGGAAGGTGTAGAAGTCGAACACAATATTTGGATAAGATGTGACGATGAAAAGTATTGTAAATGATTCAGATGTGGACATTCCCTTTCACAATTAAACGTGAAATAATTGAAGCTTACAGCAAATAACGACTCAAGAGCCAAAATCTTACTTCTGAGATAATTGAGAGGTGTTTTTGTTTAAAATACACCTGTGAGGTGTCCCTTACCTTTTCTTGGAAGATATATTAAAATTATATCCAAATGTTCTATCGCCTGATTCGTTAAATACATTGTATTTACTAAATTTCTTATGAGTGTACGTGTAGTTCCAAATGAAGCTTTTTTTATATTCTGTAAAACCGCTAAATGAGAAATTCCGAATACTATGTTACAGTTATTGAAGTACGTAACTCACCGCGCTGACACACGACAAACATGATTTTCTTGAACAGGTGCAGGGCATCAGCAACTTACCTGCAAAAGAATAAATATATAAGGCAATGCACATAAACGGTAAATGATCATTCAGGTGAATCCACAAAATATCACATAGTAAAACAATAACATTGTAGTTTATGGTGAAAATGAATCAATTTTTAATTGCTTTGATTAAGAGGTCACACCTCGAACACATGTCACTACAGTCCTTCTGACCGGAAGGTCCTATGTTCGAGTCCCGACGGCGCGGCAGATTTTCGACACTAGCTTGTCAGCTACATCAAATTCAGTCGCTGTCTGGAGGAGAATTCTAGCGGCCGGCTGCTCTGATCGGTAGTTTTCCGTGGTTTCTGCGATCAACACCAGGCGAATACCGGAGCAGTACCCTAACAAACAGGCCACGGACCGCGCGCAATCTTTCCTTCCTCTTCCTTGTCCTATCCTCTCCTCTTACACACACACTTACACTAACATGCACTACACTACCACACATGCCGGGAGACCGGTCGGGAGCTTACAGCTTGTCCCGGCTGGTGCGGTGCCCCGCTGGTGGGAGATACCTGGTTGAGGGGAAAACCCCGCTAGTCGACGGTAGGTCGGCGCCAAATCTCGCCATCCAGCGGGGAAAAGGTCATCGCCATCTCCCGAGAAAAACACGCACTATACTTACGGGACTAAGACCCAAGTAGTTGACGCGCCCAGAAACACGAATCAACCAATCGAACACTTGTATCGGAGACGCAATGAAATGGGAAAGTCAGAAAGTAAACACTGCCTCTTGAAACGGAAAGCATCTCCTGGTGACTGCGTCCGGGTGTTCAATTACGAGTTCCTAATCCGATCGCCGCCAGTGGAGCGCGCAGGTGAAAACAGCGGGTGGGCGGGCGGGCCACCGGGTTCGAGAACCGGCTGCGGCGGCGACGCTGGCATCCGTAACAGCCTTTGCGGCGACGGCGGCGGTGGCGGCAGACGATGTGGTCGGCCGGTGTTGTGTTGTGTTGTGCTGATCGGGCGGTGTTGTGTCATGTCTTGTGCTGATCGGGCGGTGTTGTGTCACGTCTTGTGCTGATCGGGCGGTGTTGTGTCACGTCTTGTGCTGATCGGGCGGTGTTGTGTCACGTCTTGTGCTGATCGGGCGGTGTTGTGTCACGTCTTGTGCTGATCGGGCGGTGTTGTGTCACGTCTTGTGCTGATCGGGCGGTGTTGTGTCATGTGTTGTGCTGGTCGGCCGGTGTTGTCTTGTGCTGGTCGGCCGGTGTTGTCTTGTGCTGGTCGGCCGGTGTTGTCTTGTGCTGGTCGGCCGGTGTTGTCTTGTGCTGGTCGGCCGGTGTTGTCTTGTGCTGGTCGGGAGGGGGGTTAGTGGGAAAAGAGATGGTCGAAACTGACCGGAAGTAGCCGGAGGTAGATGGGAGGCAATACAGGTGAACGGCGGTGGACGGAGACGGCCGAAGTGGACGAAGAGAGTGTAAGGACGGCGTCCGGGGTCGGTGCGAGCGAGACGCTGAGGGAAGCGGCATCCGCCCCGCGCGCGCAGCGGGACCTCCGCATCCGCCGTCGCCACCGGACGCCGCGCGGCTCCTGGGGCTCCGCGGGCGCGAAGGCGTGCTGGGCTCTTCCGGCGCGCAGGTGGTCGAAGCGAAGGCCCACGACCCCCAGGCGATGAATGAGCAGAGCGAGGAATGCGCGGCCACATTCATCAAGGTTCTCGGACACACGGTGGTGCAGCGCCTTTGGGGTGGGGAAACATACGTTTCCACCACACACAACGTGGCTCAGTGCATCAACAATGCACATGGCTCAATGCATTAACTGATGTCACTGCTTCTGACCGGGAACACCTTTCTTCGAGTCCTGACGGCGGCAGGATTTTCGACACTGGCTTGTCAGCTAGGTTGAATTCAGTCTCTGCCTGGAGGAGAATTCTAGCGGCAGGCTGCCCTGATCGGTAGTTTCTCCGATCAATACCAGGCGAATGCAGGAGCAGTACCCTAACAAAAGGGGCCACGGGCCACGCGCGTACCTCTGTCATGTCCTATCCTCACCCCTTACACACGCACTTCAACTAACATGCACTACACTATCACACATACCGGAACGAGGACTTAGTGTTAGAGCTTTTCCCGGCTGGGGAGGTGCCGCGCAGGTGAGAGATACATTGTTGGGGAAATCATGTTAGTCGACGGAATGTCGGCGCCGGATCTCCTGTACAACGAAGATAAACGCCACCACACGATGAAAAAAACATACACAACAGTTACGCGACAAATCGCCTCAGTTGTCGACTCGCCCGGAATCACAATCAATCGATCACACACACAAAACGGGACCACCAGGGAAACAAGATCGTAACGATCGCTGCAGAGTACTGAGAGAAGAAACGTTCCTGAACAAAAAATGTCATGTATACCATGAACAGAGGAGGAAAGACTAAGTCAAAGATTTAATCGTTCCGATGCTAACTTGTTCTGTTAAGTACGTATATAACACTGGGTATGTCAAAGATTTCGTTCTACATTCTGTTAAAAAAATCTCATGAAGAATTGCAACATTACACTGATCACCAAATTCTGATGTAATATGAACAGTACTACAGAACTTTCACATTTACTCGAAAACAATAGATTGTTGAAGTATAGAGAAAGGAGAATTGCGTCAAAGAAACCATACAATTTTCGTGAAAGTAACCGTTTTGAGAACAGGAAATCGTTCAACATTTTATGAAAACTTAATTGATTTTCACACACACACATACACACACACACACACACACACATGTATTCATCTCCCGAACAATATGAATGGAGATAGCGTAATTGAGTTACTCCCCTTCATCCACTTTTCAAGCGAAGAGAAGTAATCTGATTTAGCCAAACGGCTACAAGGAGTGAACGTGATCCGTAGTTTCTCTTTAATACCACAGCCAGCGCCACTCGCTTAAAAATCCTGATGATAGATGCGCACGTTCCGCGCTCAAGGTGTTCATCTATCATGGAGACAGTAAAACCTAGAAGAGGGGTGGATTACCGTTTCTGAATGCCTCCCAGAAACATTATCCCGTTTCCCTCTTTTCTCTGCCGCCTCCTGTAAGGAAGTTTAAACCAAACGACCGTCTCTGGCCCTAAGGAGCATTTACCTCGTTTCCTCTGCCTTCATTCACTTAGTCCTCAGTCGTAAAATGATTTACAGAGCTTAGTTCACTTAGTCTCTTCGCGCGTGACGATCATTATGATCCCAATTCGTTACAAATTGGTGTTTCTCGTATTTGAAGCGATGCATTTTATAGCATAAAGATAATTCGTGATCTGAAATAGATGAAATGTTCAATTCTGACCTAAAATGCAATTCCGTTGCAGTGCACTTTTGAAAAGAGATGTGTCTGAATTACAAATGATGCTAAAATTTTCGTTGATATTCGTCTTTAAAATAAAAAAAGATACCTTTCAAATATACGACTTCTTGATATAAAAATAAAGAGGTATATCTTTTGAGATGGAAAAATGGTCAGTGGCGTTCGCTGAATAACAGTCTATAAATTGGCAATAAAATTAAATTACCGTTTACAAATAGGCTGTCCAAGTCCAAAATCTGAAATTTTAACATGTTCAATTTATAGGTTCGTCTAGTAAGAAAATGTACAATTAAATAATATCTTATTAAGTAAATGATTAAAATGCGTATAATTTGTGGAGCATCTGACAAAAAATAACATTTTATTCGTTGAAAGGATGTTCAGAAAACAAACTAGCAAATAATTATCAAGTTTAAATAAGCTCAAATGCTCCAGAAATAGAAGTCTTACCCAGCATGATGTATGTCCGTACTCAGAAAACAGTCGCCAATCAGAAGCTAGGACGTAATTCGTGTTAAAACCATTTGGAATGACCTTAATTGAAACGGCAGGCTACCTTTAGAACAATACCGTACTAATATGTCTGCGCTAAACTACATTACAGGCCCGTGTGCTAATAGCCGACAATATCTTTCACCTGCAAAAACATTTCTTGTTTCTCTAAAATTTCCGTCTCTCTGTTGGAACTCTCCTCTTCCTGAACGTTCAAACTTGCGCTTTCGAGTCTGGAAGCAGTTCTCTTTTTTTTAACTTGTTTTGACGAGAATATAAAATACCTGCCAAGTTATTTCCGGTTCAATGGAGCTACATTTCCGGCAAGGAACGTTCAAAAAGAGACGAGTGAAGAAGGGCTGGAGTGCAAAGAAGCTAATTACTATTAGGAAAGAAATAATAAGAAAGAAAGAAAGCAAATAATTATGATAATTCTTTTGTTTGCCAAAACATGTTGTTATTCTTTATTTACATGAAATTATATTTCAGTATTAACACACACTAGGAAGAAATGTAGAAAAAAACACAACACTGAAACCACAGCCAAACACACTCAAGAGCTGGTCACGAAACATCATCAGCTACTGATGACTCCGACACATTTATATTCACAGAAATAAACACAAATACACAAAAATACATCCAAACACAAACCACAAGACACAACAATATAAAAAAAAACAAACCATAGTATATAGGCAAAACAACCCGCCTATAAAAGAACATACACAAGAAGAAAGTCACAATGATAAAAAACATAGAAGAATGCGCACACAAAGGGATTCAAACACGCACACGCAGAACAAAATTTACGACTCCGTCGACCGGAAGTCTGACAGAAAATATAGGTCACGGGTACCAGGCACGCCCACCTCTTTCCCCGCCTTACCCCACACAAATAACCCCGCCACAGCTGCCCCGCCCCGCTCTAGCAGCCCGTCCTGTCACCGTCCCGCCCAGCCCCGCCTCACCCAGCGGCTCCGCCCCGCCCCGATCCACCCCTCCCCACCCCAGCAGGTCCCGGCCCGTCCTGCGCCCCCCTCCGCTCCACCCAGCCCTGCCCCAGCGACCCCGCCCCGCCCCGCCCCAGCGTCTCCTGCTCCGCCCCGCCCCACCCCGCCCCAGCGTCCCCTGTCCCGTCCTACCCCGCCCGCCCCAGCGTCCCCTACCCCGCCCCCCAGCGTCCCCTGCCCTGCCCGCCCCACCTCCCCCCGCCCCACCACGCCCCAGTGCCCCTGCCCTGTCCCACCCCGCCCAGCCCCAGCATCCCCTGCCCTGCCCCACCCCGTCTCTCCCCGCCCCGCCCTGTCCTCGCACAGCATCGACCCCTCCGCGGCGCCGTCGCTCAGGGAGCACGCACGGCGGGCGAGCGCGCGCCGGAACGAACACGCGTGCTCGCCCCGCACGCGCACCCGCTGCGTGCGCCCGCGCCACGCCCGCAGATTCGCGTGATGCAATTCACAAACTTATTTTAAGCGCCGGACCGTTTCGGTGTTACTGTGTCATTGTCTTCGCTTCAGTTCGCCTTGCGCTTTGTTTTTTTTTGTAGATGCTCGGGAGGGAAGTTCTCTGCGTGTGTGGTGGCGACATGGGCTTGCGTTGTTTGCTCGAAGAACTGCTTGTTACTTATTTTAGTACTTCTGCTGTGACGCTGTCCCAAGTTTTATTAAACGACGAAAGAAAAACTGAAATACGAGTAAAAAATTGAGAAGTCTAACGCACATTTGTTACACGAATTGCAAATATTATTTAAGACCTATACACAGAAATGAATAAAGTAATTACATAACTTAACATTAACATCCCTTATTCTTCAGCTTGTGGAAATTAAAAATTGGTCGTTAACATGCTAAAGTAGTTCAATAAAATAAATTGTGAGTACGCATAATTAATTGTGAGTCTACTGTCTCAAGAATTCGATGACGTACCTAATTATTTTTTTTTTTCGTAAAAAATTGGAGATTTTAAGTAAAATGAACTTCCAAACATTCCTCAATATTATTCATGAAATAACAGTCGTGGAATTAGCACTGGCACATTGAACATCTTAAATCAGTTTGATGAATGTAAATTCAGGTGTTAGACTATGATTTTCTGGAGCGACAATCAACATTTCGTGTATATGCATCTGGGATCTCATATTATTCATTGTACACGTATGCTCTTATCTTTCTACTTCACGCTCTACATTTGAGTAACTGCTTCTCTCTTGTGGAACCTTCAAACTACATATATGACACTGAGAAGCACTACATTCTACAATATCCAAAGAACTGGTTGGAAAACAGGTCAGAAAAATAAATGAAGTGAATTTAAAAGGATAGATCATATTGTAAAACATTAAATTTATGACCTTTTTTAATCTTAAACAGTACGACTCTCAATGCGTGAAAAGAACAGCGCAATAGAGACTCGACTGCAAGAATCCAGCGCATTTTATATCATTCAAAATACCAAAATTAGATTTTTGTATTGATTGTAAGTTCAAAAATATGGCAATCAATATTACTAGGAATAATAATAAAGCAATAATGTTCAAGTTGTATGCATGACAGTAGATTGCCTAAGACTATTTTACTTGCATTTACTCTTCTGTACGTCAACACCAAACAAAAGTTAGGCATCAGTGGTTATCTGGACATAATCGATAATACACCACTACTATGAGGCACCGAAGGATATTTCAACATTATTGATCAATATGAATTAATGGATTACAATCCTTGGTTCCGCGTGGATCAAAATAAATTAATGGATACACAATTCTTGATTCCGCGTGGATCAATATAAATTAATGAAGACTCAATCCTACCCACAATCCTTGGTTCCGCGTGGATCAATATGAATTACTGCAGACACAATCCTACCCACAATCCTTGGTTCCGCGTGGATCAATATAAATTAATGAAGACACGATCCTACCCACAATCCTTGGTTCCGCGTGGATCAATATGAATTACTGGAGACACAATCCTACCCACAATCCTTGGTTCCGCGTGGATCAAAATAAATTATTGGATACACAATTCTTGGTTCCGCGTGGATCAATATAAATTAATGAAGACACGATCCTACCCACAATCCTTGGTTCCGCGTGGATCAATATTAATTAATGGAGACTCAATCCTATCCACAATCCTTGGTTCCGCGTGGTCAGATCCGCCTGCATCGTCTGGGATCTTGGCTGTGGCTCTGTCGCACCGCGAGGGCAATGTAGTGTCTGCGCTGGGGTAAGGCGACACCGCCCATCTCATTTCCTGGCGCTCCGGCCTCGACCCCCGTGAGGAAGGCCCGGCATCCGGCGCGCGGCAGCCCACGGGAGGACAGGACGCGGGGCGGACGCGAGGGCGGCGAGAGAGAGAGCCTTGGGATCGATTACTCGACGGGCAACCGACACCGACACCGCCGCCGGCGTTGTCGCCAGCGGCCGAGCGCGACGCCCCGCCCCCGCCTTTCTCTCCCTCCCTTCAAGGACGCCCTCCCCCTCTGGCCACCCGGAGGGTTCGAATCCTGGTTGCACTTCACTACCACACGTGCCGGGAGACCGGTCGGGAGCTTAGAGCTTGTCCCGGCTGGGGCGGTGCCCCGCTGGTGGGAGATACCTGGTTGAGGGGGAAACCCCGCTAGTCGACGGTAGGTCGGCGCCGGATCTCGCCATCCAGCAGGGAAGGATCACCGCCACCTCCCGATGAAAAACACACACAACACTTACGGGGCTGATGACCTCAGTAGTTGACGTGCCCGGAATCAACAACAATCAATCAATCGACCCCCGGTTGCTCTCGTAGACTTGGTCGTGGGGCGGGTTCCTGGTCGCAGGTGGCTGCGATCAGCTATCACTGGCAGAAGTATAACATAACATCAGATGGTTTTATTAAGCAGTGCCTGCTTCTATTAAGAGACTCTTCACGCTGGGATATGAGTTGAGAAATTGATACTCAAATTGTTTAATCATCTTCTCCGTACAGCGACGGGGATTGGGAGTGGGTTAACGGGTTATTTTGTAACAGTACCTGATTAGAAGTGCAAACCACTTCTTCATAGGGAATTATAATTAGTAAAGCAGTGGATGAAGGAATATAAATGTTAGCGAGAAACACGAAGAAAGGCTGCACTAACATGACAAGCCCGAAGCAATTCCTGTCATAGACCTACCGAGAAGATTGAAGAGAAATAAACCTTTCAAACTAGTGCAAAGTGACGTGACAAAGTGACGTGCAAAGTGACTGGACAAAGTGCTTTAATGACTATGAACTAAAATAAAATGTAAATACCAGTGTATCTACAAATACAAGAAAGTGGGTTTTTAAATTCAATTTGAAACTAAGAGGAAGCTAAAGGGCTAGCTCTTAGAACACATCTTATTTCAAAGTAGTTTAGGTCAAAAGAAAATTGCTTATTAGTCTATAAGATTTGGCTGTAATGTTTATGAAAATTAAATTTTAAAAAATTTAAAAAAATAATAAGAGGGTTTATGATGTCTTCAATAGAAACCTCTCACTCCGTCCCAGTACACTACCTCCCCATGCCGCCACAGAGTGCAACGTGGCCTAAAAATCTTCATACTGCATTGAAACAAACTATTAAGGAACTACTGAAATTTCTGCGTATAATAAGTAAACGATTCTGTATGTCCTTCATTAGAAGAGTGGCTTCCTGTTCCGGGTTACCAGGATTCAAATCCTAGTCATTATGTGGAGATCGAAAGGATGAAACTAGTCCGTAACAACTTTCAGGGATCCGTGACTCATTCCACTAATACCTAATTGCTTAATCATTAATATAAAAACCTTATTACATGTCAATCACCTTACAAACACAGTACAAGTTCAAGCACCAATCTGCGGTGAAGAAATTAACATAAATCTCTTTAATTTCCTTTCCAGATTCTCTTACCGGGTCTCATCACCTTTCACCTCTGTCCCTCGGAATCTCCGCAACATCTTGCTTCACCAATACGCTCCCCAGCCCCTTCAACCCCCTACCTCGAAAGACATCCCACTGACTTGCCTCACAGCTCTGTGACCACATCAACCGAAGTACCGCATCAGGAGAACACCTATAAATCCTAAAGTTGTAATAAATATTGTTTTGCATTAAGAAACAGCACTCAGGAAATTGCGGCTAATCCACTTCACCACCTGGGCACGTGCACAAAAGTGTATGCGTGGAGTTACGCAGGAAGTTCTCTCAAAGGTGTGAAAAACCGCGTAAAGTGCAGATCCTCACTCAGGAGACTGGCTGACGCGGCACGTGGCTGTTCGTAACCCGCTAGACAGCGGGTGTGTAAGCGGAGGTGACCCGTGAGAAGGGGGCACAATTAGTTCTAAGCTGTAACCAGATCTTTCTGTATTCTTCATTTTAGATTGATTGATCCTGATTCCGGGCACGTCAAATAATGAGGTCATTTGTCCCGTAAGTGTTGTGCGTGTTTTTCATCGGGAGGTGGCGGTGATCTTTCCCCCACTGGATAGCGAGATCTGGCGCCGACCTACCGTCGACTAGCGGGGTTTTCCCCTCAACCAGCTATCTCCCACCAGCGAGGCACCGCCCCAGCCGGGACAAGCTGTAAGCTCCCGACCGGTCTCCCGACATGTGTAGTAGTGTAGTGTGTGTGTGTGTGTGTGTGTAAAAGGAGAGGATAGGACAAGGAAGAGGAAGGAAAGATCGCGCGCGGTCCGTGGCCCGTTCTATGGTCCGATTAAGTTGGTGATTGACACTTGTGCCCGTGGCTCGTTTGTTAGGGTACTGCTCCGGCATTAGCCTGGTGTTGATCGGAGAAACCACGGAATACTACGGTCGCTAGAATTCTCCTCCAGACAGCGACTGAATTCAACCTAGCTGACAAGCTAGTGTCGAAAATCCTAGGTGCCCCATGAGAAAGGGGTACAATTAGTTGTAAGCTGTAACCAGATCTTTCTGTACTGTCATTTCGGATTGATTGATTGTTCCTGATTCCGGGCACGTCAACTACTGAGGTCATCAGCCCCGTAAGTGTTGTGTGTGTTTTTCATCGGGAGGTGGCGGTGATCCTTCCCTGCTGGATGGCGAGATCCGGCGCCCACCTACCGTCGACTAGCGTGGTTTTCCCCATTCAGGTATCTCCCACCAGCGGGGCACCACCCTAACGGGGAAAAGCTCTAAACCCCTGACCGGTCTCGCGGCATGCGTGGTAGTGTAGTGCATATGAGTGTACGTGTGGGTGTAAGGGGTGAGGATAGATTACGGAAGAGGAAGGAAAGACCGCGCGCGGCCCGTGGCCCGTTCTATGGTCCGATTAAAATAATTTGGCGATTGACACTTGTGCTTCTGAGCAGTAGCTTCATACAAAATGAGGGTATGATTTGGTTACTTTAATAAGTATTTACTTCAAGTGTTTACTTTCGTGTCCCGGGAGCACGTGTTCAGTGGCACGCAGTGTCAACGTCGCTCCCTTCCATTCGCAACTGTCAATCACCAACTTATTTTAATCGGACCATAGGGTCTTCATTTTGGAATAAACGGCTGGGAACATGAGTTGGCGTTTGTCTCTCTTCTACCCCGAGCTCTCACTTGCAGTAACGCAGTGCGAACTTGGACCGCCCTCTGTGCTCTCACCCCAGAGAGAGAGAACGACCAACGCCACTCTCGAACCTTCGTCCAGCGCCGCTCGCCGCCTCGGGTATCGCTTTCGCCTCCGCCACTCGCAATAAACGCCAGGTTCGTCGCGTGATACACAGGAAGCAATCGCTGCGTACAGAAGCCTGACTCTCACACAGCCCACACACTCACGATCACTCATTCTGTGGTCACGGGGTAAAAGTTCTTAAGTCAATTTTTGGCAAAATTGGGTTAAGTACTGAAACTACAAGTTAAATTTCTATATTTTATTTTAGTCAAAAGACCGAATTCAAATGTTGCCTCCTTACCGAGAAAAAAGCGTTGGGAAATAGCGTTGTGCATAGGAGAAAACGTTGGCTCGATAATGTAACCCTTGTTTTCTCCAAACACAGATTTTTGACTTAACTTTTACGCTGTGACCACAGAATTCTTCTTCGCGAGGGAAAAACAGCTTTGGATGTTCTCTGCGCAGGTTTTCTGGGGACAGTGCCTACCCTATTTATTTTATTAATAATACAAATAATATTATGAATAGAGAGCGGATTTTGATGACCTGAAACATTGCCAAAAATAATCAATAAAAGGCTCTTAAAATGTTTTTAAAATACCCTAAAAACACAGAAAAATGACGTAAAAACATTTCATCAAAAACACATCAGATGAACAACTGAAGCTGTAAAATATGTTACTGATATAATAGAGGCTTCTTACTTTTGTTCAAGTGATCTCAGCGTGCAAACTTTTGGTCTGGAGTGTTCTTTACATAAAAATCTTTGCCTTTATTAATTGCGAAGAACATTGGCGCCTATAGGCGTCACTGGAAGCTTAGATTACAAAGTTCTCACAACGGCTGACCTAACAATAAATGAGCGAAGAAATGGAATAAGCTACTCAGGAATTCTGTGGTGAACATTTGTTGATCTCTTAAATATTGTTTGAAGCAAGTACCTTTAAAATGAAATCAGCAAAAATGCATTAAAAATAACGTACAAAGTTTAAAAAATGACTTATTAGTGGAAATCGATGAAAAATGCGAAAGAATTACTTATAAAAAAGGGCTATTTCCTTTTGTCATAACAAAAAATATATTTCTAAACTAAACGACATTGCTCTAAAGTGAAAAGAAAAAAATTGACATTTCATTAAAATCTGCCCCCTAATTATGAATAAATGAGTGCTAATATTATTTTGATAACAAAAAATTCCTACTTCCACGAAATAAAACGTAACTTTTGTCATTAAATCTCAATTCATAAACTTAAATTCTAAGAATTCAACAAAGTAGCACTGGCAGAAAACACAAAATACATTTTAATTCCATCATCCCGTGTGTACTCTGTGCCCTTGCCGGCGCCACCGTTTCGTTTCGGACGATAAAAACAAAACTGTAATTGCTGGCCCCCGTTCGGTAGCTGAAACGTTTTTCCTCGAATTATGTCAAGGGTTCTGCTCTAGAACCTGACATTCGCAATAAAAGCGACTGCAGGCAAATTCGTAATGGCGTGCGCGGCCGCCACCACTTACACCCAAGGCAGCGGCGCCGAAAATAACGGCCGGGTGACAGTCACCCTGCAACCCCCCACGCGCCGAAGAAACGTTCCTAGATTTCTGCTGAACGAGCAACGGTCACGTGATTGTAACTGCGGGCGTTTCAAATGATTCCTGTTTCCGGGCGCGTCAACTACTTAGGTCATTAGTCCCGTAAGTGTAGTGTGTGTTTTCCCCGGGAGGTGGCGATTAACTTTTCCCCCCTGGATGGCGAGATCCGGCGCCGACCTACCGTTGACTAGCGGGGTTTTCCCCTCAACCAGGTATCTACCACCAGCGGGGCACCGCCCCAGCCGGGACAAGCTGTAAGCTCCCGACCGATCTCCCGGCATGTGTGGTGGTGTAGTGCATGTTAGCGTAAGTGTGTGTGTAAGAGGAGAGGATAGGACAAGGAAGAGGAAGGCAAGATCGCGCGCGGTCCGTGGCCCGTTTGTTAGGGTACTGCTCCGGCATTCGCTTGGTGTTGATCGGAGAAAACACGGAAAACTACCGATCAGACCGGCCGGGCGCTAGAATCCTCCTCCAGACAGCGACTGAATTCGAACTAGCTGAGAAGCTAGTGTCGAAAATCCTGCCACCGTCGGGACTCGAACCTAGGAGGGATGCAGTGACATCAGGTTGATGCACTGAGCCATCTCTTCCGGTCGGGCGTTTCGAGTCCAATTGGAGATAATTGGGTGTGATTGACAGTTATGGTTATTATGGTGGAGACTTCTACATCTGCACTATTCCTCAAACTATCGTATCAAATTTCGGCATCCATCTTGCGTTCGCGACAGTTATCTGAATAAAGTAGGGGATTCAAAGTGCAGCAAAAAGGTTTTCTCAATAAAAATGCCAAAGGTAATGGTAATGCTAAGAATAAAAAAAAGTTGCAAAGTACTATTAATGCTGGGAGTTCAATTTTTCTATTTGCCACGTGTTGTAAATATCATAATGTCTATTTCTAATTATAACATTTTTTAAACGATTTCTTATGATACCAAGCTTAAGAAACAGTAAAAATTTCTAATAAAAAGTTGGTACAGAGTATTCGGTTTAAATCCAGCCAATTATTATTATTATTATTATTATTATTATTATTATTATTATTATTATTATTATACGTTGGAGTTTATTACTATTATTTATAATTATTAATTATGTACGATATCCATACGTTTGTAAGAGACATCTCATATTGGAAAATAATTTGAATTGTAATGTCTAACAATTTACCTTCAGGAAAGCCAAAAAGCTACATTTATTCATTTACAAGCGAACATTTATGGCGTGATACTGTTCGAAATAATTTTTGTTCAACGCACCTTAACAGTCCTGTAGCCAAAACTTAATCGCCTTGTAAACCCGTGTCGTGCGAGAACACAGCCGAGTAGAGGTTTCAGTTACGCTTTCCCTACTTCAGCTCGAAGCAGGCGCCAGCGTAGAAGTCTATTCTCCCACCGCAGCTACACGCAGAGTATTGGCCGGCGCTTCCCCGTCGATCCACCAAATCACATGTTCGGCACTAACATCCCGTTCTTCTAGGCCGAGGCCGGTTCCTTGGACACGGTCGCCGTGTTGCAATAAGTCACGCCTCGCTGGGCGACGCGTCGGGCCACGCGGCAAAAACCGCGCGTACGCTCCGGTCCAATGTACGTGACGCCTCGCGCACTGGGCGGGCCACGTGTGACATACGCCACGTGTGACATGCGCCACGTGTGACATACGCCACGTGAGACATACGCCATGTGTGACAAGCGGATGTCCACTGTAAAGCTGTCCCAAGTTTTATTAAACGACGAAAGAAAAAAGTGAAATACGAGTGAAAAATTGAGAAATCTAACGAACTTTTGTTACTCGAATTGCAAATGTTATTTAAGACATATACACAGAAATGAATGAAGTAATTATATAACTTAACATTAACATCCCCTATTCTTCAATATGTGGAAATTAAAAATTGGTCCTTATCCTAATAGTCCAAAATCATTGTATGTATCAGCAGCAGCCCCTTATTCATTCACTTTTTGAGCGTAATCGATAAACAGTTGAACTCTTAAATTTCTCCAGTGTTGCCAATTAGGTAAGTAAATTAAAGTAACAATGCCTGGACGGCAAAAGAAATTAGCGAAAATGACATGAAGGGGTTCAATACCAAACCGACAAGAATTTTGTTTTTCTTTTCCCTTTAATATCCAAGTTTCCTGTAAAATAAATACACTCTCAATATGTCAATTTCGAATTAAATAAGAATAACAGGTGTGATTGGTAAGATTCACTGTTCAAGGAAATCTCCCAAACATTACCTCTTTATTCCAGACCGAAATATTGTGATGTAAATTAACGTCCTTAATACACATTTTTTTCTACAAACCTGCCACCGCCGAACTTAAACTTGCGACCTCGCGATAAGAGGCACTACAGTGATAATCAGTTCATTGAAGTGCAGTTGAGTATCAATTGGGGATTAGAATCAATAGAATAGAGGAATTTGTGTAATTGCGATTCCAATTATCGAGGAATTCGTGCAATTGAGACTCGAATTATCGAGAAATTCGTGCAATTGAGATTCGAATTACCGAGAAATTCGTGCTAATGAGATTCGAATTATCGAGAAATTCGTGCTAATGAGATTCGAATTATCGAGAAATTCGTGCTAATGAGATTCGAATTATCGAGAAATTCGTGCTAATGAGATTCGAATTATCGAGAAATTCGTGCTAATGAGATTCGAATTATCGAGAAATTCGTGCTAATGAGATTCGAATAATCGAGAAATTCGTGCTAATGAGATTCGAATTATCGAGAAATTCGTGCTATTGAGATTCGAATTATCGAGAAATTCGTGCTGTTGAGATTCAAATTATCGAGAAATTCGTGCTATTGACATTCGAATTATCAAGAAATTGGTGCTGTTAAGATTCGAATTATGGAGAAATTGGTGGTGTTGAGATTCGAATTATGGAGAAATTGGTGGTGTTGAGATTCGAATTATGGAGAAATTGGTGGTGTTGACATTCGAACTATCCAGAAATTGGTGCTATTGAGATTCGAATTATCGAGAAATTATTCGTGCTATTGATATTCCAATTATCGAGAAATTCGTGCTATTGAGATTCGAATTATCGAGAAATTGATGCTGTTGAGATTCGAATTATGGAGAAATTGGTGGTGTTGAGATTGGAAATGGGAGGCGAGGCGCGCGTGGCCGTGGACTGTACGCGCGGAGCGGCGGTAGCGCGCGCCGCCTCCTCGACCAGCCCGGCCGGCAGGCGGCACTTGTCGCGGCTAACAGGACATCGAGGCGGGCGGCGGGGGGGAGGGGGGCACCGGTCCAGGAAACGGCGCCGCTGCCCTGTGGGTCAAGGCCCCGCGGCGCGCCCCGGCCCGGCCCGGCCCGCGCCAGCACCGGCACCAGCCTCCGACCCATGGACGCTCGGAGCCCACTGCGTTCAAAACTTTTATTTCTTCCATGGGAAAGAGAAATCTGATTTTCCCTGATTTTCGGTTCGTTGATTTGATTGATTGATTGTGATTCTGGGCGCGTCAACTACTGAGGTCTTTACTCCCGTAAGTGTAATGCGTGTTTTCCTCGGGAGGTGGCGATGATCTTTCCCCCCTGAATGGCGAGAACCGGCGAGATTTCTGCGGAGAAACTGCGAGATTTCTGCTAAACGAGCAACGGTCACGTGATTGTAACTGCGGGCGTTTCGATTGATTCCTGTTTCCGGGCGCGTCAAATATTTAGGTCATTAGACCCGTAAGTGTAGTGCGTGTTTTTCCTCGGGAGGTGGCGATGATCTTTCCCCCCTGAATGGCGAGAACCGGCGCCGACCTACCGTCGACTAGCGGGGTTTTCCCCTCAACCAGGTATCTCCCACCAGCGGGGCACCGCCCCAGCCGGGACAAGCTCTAAGCTCCCGGTAGTGTAGTACATGTTACTGAGTGTGTGAAGGGGGTGAGGAGACGACAAGGAAGAGGAAGGAAAGATTGCGCGCGGGCCGTGGCCCGTTTGTTAGGGTACTGCTCCGGCATTCGCCTGGTGTTGATCGGAGAAACCACAGAAAACTCTGATTTTCGGATCAGGCCTCACTTCAAAAGTAATTTTAATGCTTAAATAGTGACTACTCGTCTTATTGAAGTTTTATGAAGTTAAACAACACAGAAAACTATCACGAATCTTATGAATTATTGACATTCAGAATTTTCATTTCCTTCTCATTCCGAGTGTTACCTTTGTAATATCTCTTCTTATGTCAGAAATGAATGCCTAGTGCTGAGATTAACTTTCCAGTTCAAAACATTCTAGAATTTCAACATTAATTAAACTAGCATAGTAAAATAGGATTTTTCTTTTCTTTGAATAGTTTCTTTGAGTAAAATCCGTTTCGTCTCGCATTTTTTAGTTATGCAATTCAAGGCCCCATGCCATACGAAACCCCTGAAGTCTTATATCCACAGAAGTTTGTGCTTGCCTCATCTGTTGCCTTTGGATATCATATCTTCCCGTACTAGTAGTTCGCAGCTTTTAACAGAAACGCTATTTCGTACAAACAAAATCTGTTTGTGTACTTTCTGTTAGATCTCATCAGGTAAACATATCGATTTTTGCAAGCATGTGCTGTGTTGAAGAATAAGAGTACAAAGTATACAGAAGTATTTCAAATCTTGGGAAGTAGACTGAAAGAGGAAACAAAAACCTCGTCTCAAATAGTTTTCGAAACAATTCGTAACGTAAATAGTAAAGGCACACTTCAGTATTAGAACTGTTAGAATTTATCCTACCTTGTCAATACGATACACCAATCTAGGTAATATACATGGATATGTCATCTGTACTTTCAGGTAATCTGATCATATACAAAACCATTAAAATGTTTGCAGTTTTTATTTAACCTTTTCAAAAATTCAACCGCATAAAACTGATTCTTACAAAGGTTTTGGTAGGGAAGCATGCTTAATTTTTAAAGCATCTCCCGTGTTTACATGTTTCATTATGAAAGTTCTGAGAAACACCATTAAAACAAATGTCGTGTTCCCCTGAGGCTTGTTGTTCCGAGAAATAACGAGGTGGTTTATAATTCAACAGGGAAGATTCAAAAGTTAAAAATAGACCCCTTAATAAAGTGGAATTACTAAGAGTATCATTACAATGCACGTAATACATTACGTGACTGCGGTCTCTTATTTTAAATAGAACTTGTGGACCACAGGAATAATGATGGAAAATGTTTCTGTGGCGAAGGACATTCTTCTGCGTTGAAAGTTCTGACTCTACTGACAAAGGTAGGAAAACATTGTGTAGAATAGAGATCTTTCAATGGCCAATACAACTGCATACTCGTGTCTTCCTGACACAGTATACTTTGTGTGAGTTTGTGTTGAGGTAACTTAATACAACAAGAAAATAGGTTTTGGCAATGTCAACGCGAATCTACACTATTTCCTGGAACTTTCAGAGTCTTTTACACCGCAATGAAGACCGCATGTTACCAAATAAATCAAGGAATATTAACCCAGCTAACACTGCCTGCAACTTCCCGTAAATACTGCATGTTTGTTGATGCGAATTTATTGTCTGTTTCACTTAATCTCAGGTTCTCTTTGCATCTTAATAACTTTCTTCACTTTCCTGTGGTGCATGCAGGTTATTGTGTCCCCGATTCACTCCTCTGTGTATCTTCAGCATTTCGGTAAACTCTCGAATTTTCTCACTCACTCTTGCCTTGATAAAGAAATACATTTCTGGCGGAACGAAATTTTCACATCACTAATCTAATAGTATCCCTAATAAATAAAACAGCCAAAGTATAGGTCGTTGCTTATACAAATAGAAAGAACCGCGAAGATAATTTCTAAAACGTAGAAGTCTGGTTCAGTACATATTTAAAACCTGGCTTGAAGCTTTGGTTTCGACCATTATTCATGGAATACAAGAATGAAGACAAATGAATAAATTAATTGTCTCTGAATTTTAATTCTTTCGCCTTATGTGCCTTTTAAAATTGAAGTATAGCTTTTAAATTTAACTTAACGTGTTAATAAATCACTTTAAAATTAAAATTAAAGTGTACCTTTTAAAATTTTAAGTAACTTTCTATAGCCTACATCGCATCCATAACGACAATCTACAGCTTCGTTCTTCGATCATCAAAATTCGTTGTTTGCTTCAAAACTTATGACACGGGAAGAAACTCGCGAAGTCCGAAGGGAAATCCACTGCCCTCTTTCCATCGTTGCATTGGGGCACAAATTAGAAGGTAATGTGGAATATGAAATGTGCCCTCTGATACCGTTTAAAAAATACTTCGGAAGAGAACACTTTTCTAATGCAGTTTTAATAGCGGGTTGGAACTCTCCATTCCTAAACACGTTTTTATGTTTCAGAGAAAGTGTTAGGATAACTAGGTCTTCAGTAAAAGATGAATGCTCCAGTTTTACGCAGGTATCTAAACAGGAATGTTCCGAGCCAAGAGAGACGTTAGAATCCTTTCTCAAAGATCCCCCGAGGAAGATGAAGGCAGCAAAAATAAGACAATGAACTCATTGTCCTCTCAATTATCTAGGACAGTATAGTTCACGAAGTGCGATTACGACCTAAGTGAAGAAATGGTGAATTATTTCACTTTTTTTAGTGTACTTTCAAGTGATCTCAACAAGCGGAAACACTTTCAGGATTAAGGCTAATTTTACGAAATTTTCTGAATCAGCTGGAAGTTAGAGGTCAAAAGAAGCGATGCATCATTCCAGGCAAACTTTTGAAAATATTATTTGAAGTTTGAATAAATCAGGGTGAACTTCTTTATTGCAAAGTCTAACTTTATTCACTTAAGTAACAACATTTTCAATTACTGTACGAAAGAAATTAGACAAAGTGTCTACGTAGTGTTTCAGACATTTGTATATTGGAGGTGACGATTCGAAGGTTTAGGGGCTTCATGTTTAAAAAGGTTGCGGATGAAAAATTTTAGGATCACTCAGGGCCTTCACTCCAAGGGAAGGTGGAGAGTGTTAGCTAATCACCGTGCCACTATCAAGAGAGTAACGAAATATATTTTGCTCATCGTTCAAAGATTTTAACAAAGTTTGACTCAGAAAATTGAAAATTAATTTAGAAATTAAATAATTAAAATTTACTCAATACCATCAAGATTTATAATTTTCGAGTAAGACATTATTTATCAACTACTGCCCTGCAGCAAAACCACAAAATAGTTTTCCAACAAATAAAATTCACTTTAAAAATAACAAATAAATTATTGGAAAAAATTAAATATTGTAACAAAATCAGACTTCCCGAATATAGTCTACAATATACGGTACACAGCTCAGCATTTCTTTACAAACGAGAATATCAACGAAGTTGGTGTGAAACGCAACACGTGAATAGCAAACACGTGATGACGAGCGGACTCTTCCTTGGAGCCTTGCTGGCACATGACGCCAACTGTGCCGTAAGCAGTTACGCACTGAACATGAGAATTCTTCACAACGTACGCACAGTAAGAGAGTCGGTGGAACAACAATAAAAAAATCGCATTTTTCTGCCAACATCAAAACTGTTTCATTTCTTTTGGATTATTCCCGAGGTCCTGGTTTCCTATCGAAGGAAATCCCACATGGCCGTAGGTTGCCTAGTTTTCTTTCAATTTCTGGGCGCAGATGACATTGCTTAGGAATATGATATGTTGGTGGATGGGAGAATAATTAGGTCTGACGCAGGGAAGCACTTTCATATTTTTAAACCTACTATTTTCCTATTATCATACGTTTTATTACGTAACAAATGAAACATTCCATTTCTTGAATGAATATAATATTTACGAGCACATTTAGTGTTTACGATAGGATTAAAAATAAGCTGAACAAACGCACTGTTTTAGTAATATGGCAGATCGTGCGAGAGGCCGTAGTTTAGGCCGAGTTTAGTCCCGTTGATTGTTGTCCCGGCTCTGGTTTCCGATCACACAAGAAATAAAAATTATTCACCCGCCACGGGGGCGACACGCCCATCGGCGCCGCTGCAATATATATATACACTATATATATATACATATATATATACTATATATATACACTATATATACACTATATATATATACACTATATATATATACACTATATATATATACACTATATATATATACACTATATATATATACACTATATATATATATATATATATATATATATATATAGCCTGCATTTCCATTACTAAAATTCATACGCTACTTTTTTAATGTTTCCAACAATTGGTTGAAATGGATTCGTGGCGTTCATTTGTGTTCGTGCTCGTGTTGAGCCAGCAGAGCCAAAGCGAGTCTACCTAATGCCAGGATGAGTTGATGCGGGCGGCGCCGAGGGGCGTGCCGTCGCCGCCGCCGTGGCGGGTGGGCGTGCCCCACAGCGCCGCGGCGCCGGGTTCGCGCCCAAGGACGCGCGGCGGCGCCAGACGGCACCACGCTCGCCCGCGCGCCCGCCCCGCTTCAGGCCTCCACATCCACATCCACAACCCTCCACGACACTACACCCCAACGACCAGTGGCGTAGCTTCAGTTGGTGTCACCTGGGGCGAAGCGAATGGTGTCATCCATCCCCCATAAATTTAGTATAAAATATCTATTGCTGCATTGATTGTACATTATTTTATTAAAAATACAAACACATTTGCACATGACAGTTATTTATAATATATTAAAAATTCTATGTAATTAAAAATAATTCCAATTAAATCATAATCTATGCTTAAGATTTAATTGTATACTTTTTAAATTAATATAAATAATTTTTAACTAAACCATAAAAATTATATAATTCCAACAATAAAATTTTCAAACTACTAAAACTAAGAAAACTAACTATAAATATACAAACATTTTAACTAAATGATTTAAAATACTCGTATATAATTCCAACTATAAAATAATTTAATTCCTGTCACCTCCAGAATGGTGTCACCCGGGTGCGCCGTCCCCTTGTCGCTTCTAGCTACGTCACTGCCAACGAGTCGCGACCCCAGACCTCGCAGGCCCATGTGCCCCGTGGGCGGAACCCTGGGGAACCCCGGGGAACCCCGCAAACGCCCTCCGCCCACGAGCGGAGAAAGGCAGGGCGTCACGAGGTGAGTTGCCGGATTTGGCACTTGAAAGGAACAACCAGAAAACTACCCCTCGAAAAACAAGATTCTGGAAGACTTTGCGTAACCGACATAAAAAAGAGTGGACGGCCGACATCACAATTCGCTGGAGTGAATTCAACCTATCACTTATTTCATTGTTGCCCCGCAACAATTATCAGTAATCTGTATTGCGTTACCAAGAATATCGATCGTATGACACTAGAAGAAGGTGAAGATCCTAAGTATCAGAGAAAATTTAGAAACATCATGCAGGTTTCGCAAACGATGTAAATTAATTGAGGTAATAATGCTAACGAATGTTGTTTTCTGAATAAATTGGGATCACTGATAAATATACGTGTCTGGTCCCGGTTTTTGGCTTGTTACGAGCGAGTGGTAATGAAACGAGAACAAATCATATTCTCCAATTACACAGACACACAAAGAACAATTGCCAAACCCAAAGACTTGACACATGTTTATATATTTCGACGCGCTGAATCCGTATCTGACGCCAGAATTGTGCCACCACCTCCAATTTTTTTAAATCGCAAAAAACCATCGTGAAATTTACAGTCTACAATATCATGGTGGTTTTTGGCTATGGCCTGGCCCTACTCTTCTCTGCGAGCCTCCAATGCGCGGGAGGAGAGATGCGGCATTCGGGCGCGACAGGTTCTAGTCTAGAGGCGACTGGCGCGCGGGCAGCCTGGCTCCAGTTCTTGCAGTAGAGCAGTGCTGGCATAAATGGACGACATTTTGAATGTATACAGATAAACAGTAGTTGAAATCAATGCCAAACATTTCTAGGACAGTTCTAATATTTCGAAAACAATCGATTTAAACTTTTATAATAGCTCTGCTCCAAATGCTCCTTTCTCCGCATATTTAAACGTTTACCTCGTGTAAATGGGTGGCAATTTACAACTGAGCTGGAGTTGGCATCACTGTATAACTAAAATATAGAACAAGAAATTAGAAGTCGGTCATTCAGATTCGGCAATTTTTTAAACTAGAGAAATCCAAGTGATTGTTGATTTTCGCAGCTCTTCACGAACATTGAAGAAGCACGAATTCTCTAGTCAACGTGTTTTTGTGTTTGTTTGGAAGTTGTCCCGCAGGTTGTATGAATGCTGAAGATGACTTTATCTTCCTCACGTTTCTTACCCGGATGCTGACATGGGATATCTTCAGCGTCATTAAAGAACATCGCTAACGGTTCTCTAGTTACAACCACAAACCGATTAACTGGTGAGAAGGACTCGGATGAATTTATGATTATATCTGTAATCATGTTATTCGCAAATATATACAAATTGTATATAAAGCAGGCTTTAAATACCAGAACAGGCAAACAACAGAAATGAATATATTTAAATAATAAAATTGAATATTAAAAGATCAAGATTAATGAGCTAGAACATCAATAATTGTCATTTGGCAACTGCTGTAAGTGGTCAGGCAGGAACGCATGAGCTTAAACGCTCACCTGATATTAAGTATTCCGCTGCACGTATGTGCGTCTACGTCTAATCGTTTGAAGTGAAGAATGTAATTACATCAATAAGGTTACCAAAGATTTGGATGAATCCTTTTCAGTCTACTGCACGTTCGTGATTAGTTATAGGCACGCTGGATGACAGAATTTGCTTTATGGAGCTAAGGACATTTGCATCACAACTAAAAGTGTGGTTTTAATGTGGTTTTAATTCACCGTCAAAATTAAATCTATTGAAATAATGCACTTTTATTTCGAGGTTCTAAGCCTATAATTACCTCCTATTAACCAAACACTTTCAATGGATATTTTCTTAGTTTAAAACGCGAAACGAGAAAGATACCTAAAAAATATTTTAAAACATTCAGGCCTTGATTATTATATGATGCAAGCCAATGACCTCCACTTCGATCACTTTTTTCATTCAGTTTCACTTAACTGTTTCCACAAATGCTAAGACGTCCCCTTGTTTTCTTCTTTAAGGATGGAATAGGTTGTCTGAGTATTTATTTCACCCAAGAACTACATTTTAAAGAAACGAAGACTCGCAGAGGAGACAAAGAAAATTATATATGGAAACACAACACCCAGTCTCACGAAACAAAAATCTCCATAAAAAGTAAAAGAAATGTTATTTTCTCCAAGATTTGTTGAATTCATCTCATGATTTACGCTTCTGTTATTTGCCTAAGAACTGGTGAATATTGTGGAAACCTCTATAAAAAAATTATTTTAACCACTCATTCCTGATTTTGTCTTTGTAAGTTGTCTTACACTTGAGTATTTTCAACTTAAAATTTCTTAATCAAAACCCTGACTCGAGTGTTTTTTTTCGTGTTATTCAATTAGCCTAATTTTCTCACCAAGAGTTAACAATACTGTCGTACTACAGATTCCTTTCCGTTACCGCATTCGGCAGATATCCGCTTTACCCAAGTTCCACCTTAGACATGTTTTAAGGTACTTCTCTCCCATAATCACATACACTGTTTACTCTTTTTCGACAATAAAATGTCAAATTAAATTAATAAAATTAAATCAAATTAACAGACCTTCTAACACTTTGTGTTCAGAAAGCAAGTTATGAGATGGGATTTTCCGACAATATGTTTTTCCACATGAAAGATGACAACTAAAAATTGACAAAATTGTCAATTTAAAGAACTTAAATTTAAGCGGACGTGTTCATTTTGAGGTCAAAGACAACTGTGTGCTGGCTATCTTGTAAACTCTATGAAAATTTCCTCAGTAAAAATTGATTATTTTCTAAACATATTTCTTCACTCAACTCAACAACTTTTAGATATGTCGCTTTTCTTGTACACCGCCGATATGTTAATGAATCTAAGAAGCTTGTGATAAACATAGAATATCAGATTCATTCCACTGAACGTTCATAAATTTCTGTTGAAAGGAATCCCAGTAAGTAAGGAAATTCATTGTGACCCCAAGGATGTCTGCCTCTCCTCTAAATGAAATCTGTTTTCTCCGTTAAAATAACTAATTCCCACCACAGAGGAAACGCGTATTAGCCCGACAAGCAATAAAAGAGTAGCGCGAATAGGTTGAAGTCTAACCTCTTCCAGACGTCTATTTCGTCCGCGTGTAGCATGCGAACATGCAACTAGAGCAGGAAACCAATTACACAGCCACGGCCGCGCCCGCCCGCCCGCCCGCCCGCCCGCCCGCCCGCCCGCTCGCTCGCTCGCCCGCCCGCTCGCCCGCCCGCCCGCTCGCTCGCTCGCTCGCCCGCCCGCCCGCTCGCTCGCTCGCCCGCCCGCCCGCTCGCTCGCTCGCTCGCTCGCCCGCCCGCCCGCTCGCTCGCTCGCCCGCCCGCCCGCTCGCTCGCTCGCCCGCTCGCTCGCTCGCTCGCTCGCTCGCTCGCTCGCTAGCCCGCCCGCTCGCTCGCTCGCCCGCCCGCCCGCTCGCTCGCTCGCCCGCCCGCTCGCTCGCTCGCCCGCCCGCCCGCCCGCTCGCTCGCCCGAACGCCCGCCCGCCCACACGCTCGCCCGCCCGCCCACACGCTCGCCCGCCCGCCCACACGCTCGCCCGCCCGCCCACACGCTCGCCCGCCCGCCCACACGCTCGCCCGCCCGCCCACACGCTCGCCCGTAATGGGCGGAGAAGCCTTTCTAGGGGCCTTCGCTGGCCCGCTATCACGGCTGGCGGAGGGATTACACGACAGTTGTCAAGGTTCGATACCACGAGCGGGAGCCCGTGGCATGAGTGCCATGACGATATAGCCCCTCCACGCAGTTCATTTCCCCGCCACCAGAGACAACGCCATCCCTATTGTAAAACGGCGGGGTTACTACTATTGGTAATAGTTCCTAGTTGCGCAGAGTAGCTCGCGGCATGTTACGGTACCACGACGCGTGCCACTGCCACCGTAGAAGACCTTGACGCCGCTGTTATACGGGATTGCAGGTTTGAGATGTTCTTGATTATGAAGTAACACATCTTGAAAATTCCTGTTTTAAATTTGTTTCAATCACGTACGTGAATATTTCTTTAATATTTTATTATTTAATTCATATTTATTTTGTGAACAATTTATATTAAAATAAATATTTAAATAATTAAAAACTATATTCTTGAGCAAAGGCGGCACTGGTGTAGAGCCTTGTATATAGATCCGTTTCGTGTCGATACGTATTGCATTATTCATGACGGAAAAATAATATGAAGTGTACAAATAAAGTACGTTTATATTTTGTAATCGGTGCATAACAGAAGTATCATCTCAAAAATTTGTTATTTTTTCAGAATAACTGTTTAATCTGAGCAGTGCCATTTATTTACCCGGCAAAGTGTGTTTTATTTTTAGTCTTGTGAAGTATCGTCTTGAAAATTTAAAAGTAGAACTACTATTTTCTAAATATATTTCTTCACACAAATATCGATTTTTGATGTGTATCACTTTTGTGGTTCACCAACGACATACTGAATTAATTTCACACTACTTATTCACTATCGGCCCCGTGACCGAGATCGCTAAAGCAATAGTGCCGTAGAGGTCTTGGACCATGGGGTCGCGGGTTCGAGTCCCGCCTCGGACATGGTTGTATGTGTTCGTCCTTTCAGCCCCTATCATCACCATATCGTTTCATTCTCGTTTTGCGTTTTAAACTACGAAAAATATCCATTGAAAGTGTTGGGTTAATGAGAGGTTATTGCAGGCTTAGAACCTCAAAATAAAAGAGCATAACGTTACATCCAATAGTGGTCGCAAATGACCAAGTTGTTGATAGGACCTTAAACAAAACTTATTCACTGGCCCGGCCCCTGATTTTCTTTTCCTCGGAAATTCGGAAAATGATGTTTCCGCGGGGCTCCCGGCATCACGTGTCTCGTGGTGGTCTCGACCTTCGCCCGGCGCCCCGCCCCCTCACCGCCCCTCGCGCGGGCGCAACGGGCGGGTGATAGCAATCAAATTAAGTAATCGCGGCAATTTATCACGGCGCAGTCGCTCGATATAGCCCTCGGCCGCGCTCTTCCTCAGCAAGAGATTTTGCACGCGAAACCCCATCCGCACCAAGGAGAAAACGCTGCTCCAGTGGTCCGTGACTTGTGGTTCAAGAGTGAAAATAAAAGTGGAAGGATGTTAGAGGAAGAATGGTGTAGTAGAATCTCCATGACACTTTGAACTCTGATGACACTAATTCCTTTCTATATTTTTTTTCACCTTTCGTCGCTTCTGTACTTGTGCAACTGTACTTGTTCTGTACAGTTATTTACAACGCGGTTTGCAAATACTCAATAACTGCATTCTCCTCCCCTCCAGATTCGAAATATCCCTGATTCGTCGCATTCGCATGGAAAAAGTATGAGAAATATGGGATAAAGGCGATCACCTGTTCTGTTGTTGCATATTCAGCGAATTTCTTCAACACGAAAAAACAATAACGTGGTTAAAGTTTCTTTCCCACATCTTTCCTCTTTGCTTCTGCTCTTGCATTGGATCGTAGGACTTCAATCGTTATTATTTTAACAATTCCAGTCTTCGTCGTATTAATACCATCACAGTGGACATCAAATTAGCGTGTGCCACAATAAATGTTCACATGACAAAGAAAATGATCACATGAATTCTGTGATCCACTCCATTAAGAATATTAACAAACGAATTTTAAAGTAAAAACAAAGTTACGCGTATCCTAGTCACCTGTACTTTCCCTTAAAAACCCAAATTAAATTAAGTTCACATTCTTCCAGTTTCTTGAACTGTGAACCTGCTTCCTATCTTGCTTACTTCACGCCCATTGTAAAGCCTCGCAAACCACTATCTCCGGTGCGCACGAAGAAATTCTGGGCACTTCCGAAGGAGCGCCAGTTTCGTAAGCCTCCGGAATATTCGAGAAACGCGAGAAATCTGGTGAAAAAGAAGGAAGCGGGTGTTGCTTGAAAGCATAATTTATGGAACATACAGGAAATTACATAAACTTTGCGTCGAACAAAAGAATGATGAATGCGAATATTTTGCTTAGATGGTTCACTTTGACAATTGTCACATACACAAAACAGTCGTGAAAATCTTCATATACATACTCGCAAGTGGAAAGTCGCTGCCTTCTGTTCAAGGGAATAAGTACCTTCTGAACGAGAATCAGATTAAGGGGGAGAGGGGAGTGGAAGTACTTCAAACGACTTCCAATGAAATTTCTCGAAAATTCTAAAAATTTCTGTGAAAGCATCAAATTTCGCATTTACAGTAACACATAAACAAAATTTATTGCGTTGAAATCTCGAAATCGATTATCCGCAGCATCACATAACTTTCTCTAAACTACGTGTATTACCCCTATATACGTACGTATACGATAAAATAACCAGTGGTGCTACAGAATCACACAGACTTTCGTACTAGTACCATTTCTCATTCTTAAAAAAATTTAAGGTCGCAGTAATATCTAGGTCATTAGCGACCATTATTGGGTTTAACGTTATGGTAACTGTGAAGATTTCGTGATATGGTGATGATAGGGGTGAAAGGACAAACACAGATACAACCACGCCCGAGGCGAGATTCGAACCCGCGATCCTTCGGTCCGAGCCTGCAACGACACTACTGGCTTAGCAATCTCGGCCACCAGGGATCGGCTTCTGAATTCTTTGATCTGGACTAGCTTTTCGATTTTCCCCAACCTCTTCACAGCTCCCATCTTATTTCCACCTAAAGTACTGCAAGACGTAATAAACGCTATTTTGCTGAATGATTTTGTTGTTTTAGATTAGGTGTATATAATGTTTTGCATATCCTATTCGCGTTAATATTCACATTACTGGCGATTTGTGTACATTATTGCATTCTTGAGTGCAAGTTTATCAAATGATCTTTGTTTTTTCTTCAACAATTACGCAAAGTGTTTTTACAAATATCTCTCACGCCTTTAATATGCACATTTCTAGCAATTTTTATATATTATTGCCTTTGTGAGTAGAAGTGCGTCAAATGATTTTCAATGAAGTTTCTCGAAAACGTAAACGTTTTCTGTGAAAAAGAGCTTCAAATTCCGTATTTACAGTGATGCTGCTTAAACGACATTTACTCAAAAACGGCTCAGAATTTTCAGAGAAAATTTCCATATAGGACTTCTATAATGTCATGTTTTCAATTCTACTATAATAGAAACGAAAAATTGACAAAAGGAGGAAAAATGTATTTTGAGCGGTGGTAGATGGCAGCTAGAAAGAGGATGGGGCAAGTTTGAAAAAAGACCACAAAGCAAATAAATCATAAAACTACTTCGATTAAGTCTGTGTCATTCTGTAGCACCACTAGTTTCTTATTGAGATCGTTTCATAGTGTACTGCAGGTGTGCTGGTGATGGACAGCATGATAAGCTGTTGGAAATGGTGGCTTTGACATTGATATTGACATTGGTGTCGAAGTATTCGTGACTTGTGACAGTGTCGATGGTTCAGTTATTGGAGATGTAGATCGTATATTATTTTACAGACCTACTCCTTTCTATGTTTAACCTAAACAACTGGGGAACTGGGGAATGAATATTTAAAAAATGCAGATCAGAAATTTTATGAAAAATCTATTTTTCTGCCTATGAACTAAGTCTTGATGAACCAACGACATGATTTCCAACATCACTGCCATCTCAACAACATATCGGCGAATCTTTTCGCTTTCGTTGATGAACTTCAACTATACAATGACCAATGTCACTACTGTAGGTCATGACTCAACACACCAGAAACGCTCAGGCCAAAAAATTGCATTTGTTCTACGCAATCGTCAGAATATGCATTTTGGAGCTTTCGTTGATCATGTATGACACAATAACCAATTCGACCAGACTCCCTTTTAACTTAAAAGTTTAAAAAAATAAGCTTTTTTTTACTTTTAAACTTTTAACCCTTTTGTAACTTTTAGGTTTTTAACTATTAATTCATTTCATTTATATATTTCAACGAAATTTATTAATGATCCAATATTAAAAACTAAAAGTAGAATTAGAAATTGAATTTGAAAAATTCCGAATAAATAATTTAGTCATAAACGGTTATCAACATATCAGGTGTCATTGAATTAGCGAAAGAAGGCTCCGTTCGAGCGAATCGTCAGAGGGCGTTAGGGCACAAAGGCGCCCGGTACCCTTGAGATACACAAAAGAAGCAGGCGGCGCTCTGCATACACTGGGGCGCGTTACTCTCGCCTTCCGCACAGAAGCACAAAGCAGAAGCAGTTTAACTACGATGACTAGACAGCGTGCTGACCAGCGAATGCGGTCGTTAATGTACTCAGCTGGCCCTCCGGGGTCGTCAGTTCGAAATTTTACGAGTATTTCTGATACAGCCTACTTGATTTTTCCGACAGTTTTTCCAACTTTCGAGTTTCCACCCACTAGAATTTCAATCTAATCTACATAACTCTTCTCAGGGGTTTTCTGACAGTTTTTTTTTTCTTTTTAAAAGAATGATGAATTTACTATGTATAGGAACATGACATATCCACGTGTTTGTTATCAGGGCCTGGCAATAAGATTTTTTTCAGTGGAAAATTCGCCGTTTTTCAGCGCTCCATTACAACACTTTTTCTTCTTACGAAGAAGCCGAAGAGCGAGAAAATTAAAGAAAATTCTGAAAGAAACAAAATGAGTGGGATGAACAGGAGGAAATAATATACCAAACTGAAGAGAAAACCCAAGGTAAAGAGACAAGAATAAGGAGAGAGGAAACAGTTCTGAGGAGGAGACAACGAAAATTAAACAAAAACGAACAGGAAAGCGGCCGTCCATAAATTACGATTCGCAAATTTCGAGTATTTTCAAATATCCCTCTCCCCTTTGAACGCACTTCCTTTCCTTTATGTAACGCAGCGTAACACTGCCTCAGACCCCCTGCCTCCTCCTTTTTGCGTTACGTAATTAAGGGATGATCCCAAAGAAAGGGACGGTGGAAGAGAAACAGAAAGAGGATGTGGGAATGTCCGAATCGTTCCTCTACGGAGCGAGAGCTTATCGCATAAGTCTTACGACCCATACATTCTTCTCATCCCTCCCCCAATCGCGCAGTACAACAATATTCCAACTCGGTAAAAAGTATAATTCACCAATCAGAATAAGATCACGATTCTCAAAGGACTCCATTCGACCACCTTAAATCATTTTACCTATTCCCCCTCAGCTACTTAAAATCACACCCGCTAACACCCTTTAAAAATTGATCACAACTAACTCCAAAAACTGTCCTCCACAGATTCAATTCTCTGTCTAATAAATTGAATTATCAAACCCCTGAGAAAGGACGTAACGCATGCGAATGTCCATCTCTAAAACTTAATGTGTAATATTTATGTATTATGAACACCCCTGAATGCCAGAAATGTCGAACAAGGCAGAAATTAAAAAAGCTTATCGCTGGGCGCTGCCATCGCGCCGAGGCCGTGCTCCGCCAGGGGCGCCACCCACGCGCCTCCGCGTTTGGCGGTGTCCGCTTTCATTAGCCGGAGCGCCAGCTGCAGCGGCGACCTTGGCGATGTGACACGGGAGCGCGCCTTCCTCTGTGTGTGTGCATGTGTGTGTGTGTGTGTGTGTGTGCATGTGTGTGTGCATGTGTGTGTGTGTGTGAGAGAGAGAGTTTAGCGAACGTCTCTACGCAAATGAGTGCGTAGGTTTTGCTTGATTGAACGAGGCCTGACAGGGGCAGATTTAATGAATGAATGTGAATGATGCGAGTCTGAGTACCAGTCGCAGCTTGTTGATATTGAGTTCAAAAGACGCCAACGGTCGACGAACTACGCGGTAAGTTGGGAGAAGCCAGCACGCAACATATCTATCCTCCAATAAGCAGTGAGGGAGCCGAACGTGCAGAAAGTACGTATTGCATTTTAGAACCTAAGAGACCCCCATCATAGAGTAAAGAGCTCTTTAGTCTACGCCTCATAGAGTAAAGAGCTCTTTAGTCTACGCCTCATAGAGTAAAGAGCTCTTTAGTCTACGCCTCATAGAGTAAAGACCTCTTTAGTCTACGCCTCATAGAGTAAAGACCTCTTTAGTCTACGCCTCATAGAGTAAAGACCTCTTTAGTCTACGCCTCATAGAGTAAAGACCTCTTTAGTCTACGCCTCATAGAGTAAAGACCTCTTTAGTCTACGCCTCATAGAGTAAAGACCTCTTTAGTCTACGCCTCATAGAGTAAAGACCTCTTTAGGTCTACGCCTCATAGAGTAAAGACCTCTTTGGTCTATGCCCTCGTATTCATGGAATGAGTATAATGAAAGTGGAGATTTGGAGACCGAAGGAAGCGAAAATATGGTCAATGAGTATCCTTCTGCGAATAGAGAATAACTCTATAGGGAATCACTTGCAGGATCTATAGCAACTCTTTTCTGAGTACTGTTTTGTGCATTTGATTATTTCTCCATTCAGTTCGTTTTATATGCACAAGGTTAGCCAAAATGGACTAACAGAAAACGAAACATCGTATAGGTCCACATGGAGACTTGTGGAGACAACACGCAGTTACGACGTTGAAGTGTTCAGAACAAATCTTGTAAAAAAACGCAACCAACAGAATTTACTTTTTTCGTCCGCTAGAAATTTTTAAATTTTTAAATTTTTATGAGTTTACACATAGAATACAATATACGTATCGTACATAACAAGACTACTTCGAGTCTTTCTTATCCACCCACTCTAAACATCGTTATCATAAACATACCAAGCATTTCCTAAATATTTTACTTCACAGTCAGTCTCTTAGACGGGCTTACTGAACGCACTGTGAAAATTAGTGCGCACACATTTACACGCATACATCCTACCAACCACAACACATTTTCCTTACGATTATTCAGGAAACCTCCGCCCATTTTCTGGTCTGGTCTAGAATGTCACGGTCTGTAATTAAGGAGAATGAATCATAAAAATGTGACCCACGTAAAAAAGAAAAGGTCGCAGGGCGCAGAATTCGTCGCAGGTCGTCACGCTGACGGCTGGTGGCCCATGATGTAACCCCAGCAATTTTTCACGCACTGGGAATGTAAAGGGGAGACCATTTGTACCACGTTTCAAAACGCTTCAGAAGTAGGACCATGACATGTTGCGAAGGCCTCGTAAAAGTCGCGGAGGATATTTTTATATTCCGCAAAACGAAAACAATGCTGCAGTTTGCAATCGCAGCCAGGAATTTGGTTCCCTATATCTTAACGGAGAGAAAGTCATGACTGTACGAAAGGTTTGAAGCACTAAATGTTTTATAGACCCTCCGGCTATAAACACTTATCTGTAAAAGAATAGAATTCGTTCTATCAGAAGAATACAATGGCATTCGAATTTCTGGGGAACAATTCAACAGCTAAATTTTAAATTTGCAACTAGTACTGATACTTTTTATTGAACCTATAATCATTCACTCACGTTTGAAAATTTCCTGTTTATAAATGTATTTTAGGAAAATCGAATATTAATCGTTTAAAAATCCATTAAAATGAGCAATATAGGTGAATAGAGAAATATTTTTTAGAATAGGGAAAATAGAGAATTTTTTTCTGGGTCTCAAGAAAATGTGGGCAAATAATCTCTTTCCCCATACATCATACACATTTTTTACTGTTTTTTACCAAATAAATAAAATAAAAAATAAAAATAAAATAAAATAAAATAAAACTGACAAAATTGCTGCAGTTTTCAATTAATGACTTGTTCAAGTTCACGATTACGAAGACGAAGATTGCGAGGTACAGACTCGTGTTAGGCATGGGCGTGTATACCATTCGAAAAATCAACAAGTATCACATCAGAACCTCATCCGAACCATGACAACCGTTAATGGTCATTCATATCAACTTTCTTCCAATGGCAGGCAATAGCAACCCAACGCCTGGTCATCGGAGCACCCATGCGAAGACCATGAAGCACTAGCTTTCTCCCTTGCCTACGGTCGGCAACCAAAAATTACTCTCATCGTCATCATTTTAAAAGGAAAGATTGGATTCCATTCAAGAGCATTAATCAATAGTAATAGACGTGGATTGTGCATGGTGTACCTTGCTAGAACGCGAAGACGCCGTGCAATGGCGCAGGAGTCTAGGTGCAAAGGAGTCTAGCGAGGCGGTTTCGCCGCTGACCTCATCCATCACCGTCCGAGGCACCGATCGACCCAGGGAGCGGCTCAGGCGGGGAGAACAGTGCGCCGCGCCGGGATCGTTAAGATGGAAAGGAGAAGTTGGAGACTGACGGGGCGGAGAACGGTAAAGAGAGAGAGGAACGAGAGACGTACAAAAGATATTTATAATGAATAGTTGAGAAGAGAGAAAGTGAAGAGAGGAGCAGGAAAGCAAAGCCTTAGGGGTGGAAACGAGGGGGGGGGGGGTGAGACCAGGTGAGACGATGTGAGGGGGGAGGAGCGGGACAATGCAGGAAGAGACGGGCCTTAGCGAGACAGAACGGAACAACGAGCAGATCAAGGCAAAGCGGGGAGCAGGAGGGGGGACGAAAGGCGTGAAAGCGAGAAGGAACTGTGGGTTGGCCTAACAGGTGGGAGAGGTGAGAAGAAAAGGGACATGGCAGCGAGAGGCCGAGGACGGGGCGAGGCGAGGCGAGGCGAGGCGGGCGAAGCGAGGAGTGGAGGGGGGTGCAGCGGGCAAGACGAGGCGAGGCGTGGCAAGGTGCAGAGCAAGGGTGGTGGCGAGGGGGGAGGTAAGGGATAAGAGGCGAGGGGCGATGGGGAGGCGGGGGTGGCGATGGCCGATGAAAGGGAGGCGGGATGGGGCGAGGAGGTGGCGTGGGGTTGGTGATGGTGAAGCGGGGGAGGGGGGAGCAGGGAGTGGCGAAGGGGGGCAAGGGGGAGGCGAGGGGAGCGGCGAGTGGGGCGGCGAGGGGGGCGGCGAGGGGGGCGGCGAGGGGGGCGACGAGGGGGGCGGCGAGGGGGGCGGCGAGGGGAGCAGCGAGGGAGCAGCGAGGGGAGCAGCGAGGGGGGCGGCGAGTGGAGAAGCGAGGGGGTGGCGCGGGAGTGGTGACGGGGGGCGAAGCGGGACGTGGGTGGGGCCGATGACTGGAGGCGCACGCTAGCTCCGCGGGAGTTGCCCTTGGGGTCAAACACGTGCGCGACGGAGTGGTGACCCGGAAAGCAGCGAATCAAGGCGCCGCGGCAAGTGGGCATGAAGCGCCTCGTTGTGCGTCTGTCAGGGCTTTCGCGTGGTGCCCGCGGGGCCCGGGGCTCCGATCCCGGCCGCGCCAGCTGCGATGCGCGAGAGAAACGATGACGCAGCGCAATGGCACCGGGGCTGCTTCATTACTCGACTCGCTTCATCACTCACCTCGGAAAACTGATTTTTACGAACAGATGCGGAAGTCTGCGTGGTTTTCAAACCGAATGAAATCAATTCATTCCCAAGTGACTCTCTTCAACGCACAGGAATTTGAAGAACAAAATTTTACAGTATACAGAAGAAATAAATCCAACGGAAATAACGCACGATAGGATTATCAAAAGCAGTTAAAAAACAACATACATATACAACGGACAAAGAAAGTCATATATGGATATTCGTAAATTGAGAAAGTAAAACGATATTGAAGGATCATTAATCTTGTAATGAAAATGCAAAGAAAACTGTAGAGGCAACTGCGTCCGTCTTCAGTGCATTAAGAATCATTTTAAAAGACTATTATTAATGATTAATCCGATGTGTTGAAACGTTGCAGATGACCGACTTGAGTTCTACATCACTGCAAGGAAGCCGAACCTCGCGAGTCTCAGCCGAGTGACCAGGGCCTTTTAACTCCCAAATAACGTGGCATTTACAGTGGCGCGTTCTCCAATAGCACTGTCTCAGGAACTAAAACACAAACTGCTGCCAGCGATACCTCAAACGTGCGAGGCTGCTGCGTAGGGTCGCGAGACGCAAGCAGGCGCGCAACGCTACAAAAAATAGCGTCGATGTTCGCGCTTTCTTATATGTGAAAGTGTGGTTGTTCTAACTTTGCAGCATACAGTGCGGTTTTTCTAACTTTGCCCCTCAAAGCCCGTCATCACGATGGATATGTCACGGTATTTCGCGTCTTTTTCAGCGGTTCCGCTAGATATCGCATGATCGCGACTGTATCAAGCAGGTTTACGATCGTACGACGTCTAGCGGCACAACCGAGAACGACACGAAATGAAGTGTGATATTCCATCGCGGTCATGGGAGCTTGAGGAGCAGAGTTAAAGAAATCGCACTATAATTGAACAATTAAAAGACACTTTTCGTATATTTCAGATATCAGCCAATTGTTAGGTGCGGAAGTTGGCGAGCCTAACCTGTAGCTGTACTAGCGCAGTGGCGTAGCTTCAAGTAGTGTCACCTGGGGCGAAGCTAATGGTGTCACCCCCCCCCCATAAATTAAGCATAAAAATATCTATTGCTGCATAGATTGTACATTATTTTATTAAAAATACAAACATATTTGCCAATGATATATTAAAAAATTCTATATAATTAGAAATAATTGCAATTTGATGGAAATTAAACCATAATCTATGCTTATGATTTAAATCTTTACTTTAAAATTATTTATATTAATATAATAACTAATTCATACTAATTATATAATTCCAACAATAAAATTTTCAAACTACTAAAACTAAGAAAACTAACTATTAATATATAATATTTTAAGTAAATGATTTAATTATATAATTCCAACTATAAAATTATTTAATTTGTGTCACCTATAGAATGGTGTCACCCGGGGCGCACCGCCCCGCCTGCCCCCGCCCTAGCTACGCTACTGTACTAGTGCCTCTTATAGCAGCGCCCTCAAGCTTTGTCTCCAGTTTTGATGCGGAGTTGCGAGACCCCGCCAGCGACAGCCACCCCAGCGGCCGACGCCGGCGTCCCTGATGAAGCAATAAAGCGGGTCGTGCGGGCGGGCGCGCGCGCGCGCGGGGGGCAAGGCATTCTGACGAGGCGGAGACGGAAGTGGCCCGCGCCGTGGCGGGGCGTGGCGGGGAAGGGCGGGGAGGGGCGGGGCGGGAGGCGAGATGCCCCGCGCGATGGGAGTCGTGAGCGGCCGCGGGGGCGAGCCCCCCCCCTTTCCCCGCCGCCAGCTGCCCCTTCCCGCGCCGCGCAGGCCTTCGTGCAGCACCGAAATTTGCGGCGCAATTGAGGGCACGACGCGACGCGTTGGAGCGAGAGGGAGCGGCGACGGGACGTTCCGTCCCTCTCTCTTTCTGCTCCGCCCCATTGCCGACCATACCTTTTCAACTTCAAAATTGGGAACAAACAACATCCAGTTGGGGCCAAACTATTTCAAATTGGGAATAAACACATTCAAATCGAGACCAATCACTTACAAATTGAGACTTAACAGATTGAAACAGGAAAGCAAATAAAAATCAAATTGCCTTTTTTAATTTTTTTTTTCTTGTCGTTCGACATTTCTGTCTCTCGAGGGGTTTGAAAACAGTACATTTTATATTATAACGTTTTGGATATGTCCATCCATAGCAAATGAGTATTCATTTTCTACTCGTAGTCTAGGGTTCGATGATTTGTTCAGGCTTCAAGGTTCGGTTTGAGGTGTTACGTTGAAATTAAGGTAGTGCTAGGAAAGGTGTAGAAACAGAAGTTATAGTGGCCTCAGTCTATCCTTGAGGAATCTTGATTTAATACGGGGCCATGAAGCACGGCGGCCCAGATTAAATATTGTGGAACAGGGGGAAGAGTAAAGATTTTGAAAGAAATGGTCCACTATTTAGTTTATGTGTTCGTTTAATGGCTGATAATTTAAGAGCTGTAGCACATATTTGTATCGGGTTCAGGATGAATGTCTTTAATCGTAAACCTTACGTCACCCGAATGTTGATGCAAACATTCGTATGAAACAATAACTTGATGCTGATCTTTCAAATTTACGATTCAGTTCTTTTAATATAATTCTGGTTTTTTTTCTCTATGTACTGAACCATCAAATCCCTATGTTCACTCACCGCGTTGTCGTGGTAATTCGTCTTGACTTTTTACCAACCGATTTGCGGTTGATCTTTTCACTCCAAGTGTATTAGCGAGCCCTCTCAGCCTCCATTATTACTACCTACTGCACAAATTTGTATTTTGTTCCTCTCAGCTTACTTTTTCTTTACGTAAATCATTAAAACGCAATTACCTCACCCGTACACGGCGAAATATAGGTTAGTATTGATAACAGCAAATGAAACTCTAGCCGATTCAACTTTGTTTTTTTTCTCGATATGAAATTGGTACGTCTCAAATTGCTTGTGTTTAATTCCAATCTGCTCGTGTTTATTCTCATTTTGAGTGTGTTAGTACCCAATATGAAATTGTTTGGTCTCATTTAGAAATTGAAAAGGTGTAGTTCTCCACACCATCCCGCGTTGCTCATTTTTCTGCTTAGCTTTTTGTTTCCACCTCCTTGTGTCCTTATGAGGGGCGCGAAAAGTCACGCGGAAAAGGCATTGTGAACTGAAGTTAGAATTTCCTACAAAAAAGCACGGAGACTAGTAAATAGAACAAAAGTACTCCCTTCGTTTTTCTCAAGATTTTCGTTTGTGATCTATCTCGTCTATTCCGGCTTCTTTTGAATTCCTCAATAGTTTCTTCCTGTTGCAAAAACATTTTCTAAGTATTCCCTTCAAGTCACATGTTTCTTTCCCAGTCTCTCTGCGTTCCTGATTAACAATTTTTTCTGCGAGTTCAGTACCCTTGTATCACAGTTCTCCGCCACTGTACACAATTAATCTCCATTCTGAATTATCACGCTTCAAATAAATCCTTCATCTCTAACTTTATGCTGGATCACAATTTCCGAGCATTTCTGTTAATATTATCTTTCCATTTCGGAACTTCCGCGTAGAAAAGGTTCTATCTAATAGTAATTTTCCCGTTTCCTTGCAGTTTGCGCCGAAGCTCTGAGGAACTGCCGGTCATCTCGGGCCATTGAGACGGAATTGCGACTGACAATCAGTAGCCAAGAATCGAGCTGCGTAAAGGATCAAGCCTAATTGAAGTTAATAGGGTGTTTTTGCGAACGTTAAGTATTACTGATCTTGTGCTCATGCGCAGTGCAAGTTTCGCACACTTTAGTGCATCTGCGCATGCGCAGAAGACCGATAGTCCTTCACGTTCGAGGGTGCAGAAAACTCTCTAATGTAAATGCCGATAACGCTAACTCCAATGGCGAATTTGTTTCACAGAACAAATAGAACAAATTTATCCGTCACTAATAAATTCCCATACCTTTCCATATTTGTCTCTCTTCTCTTCTTCAGACTGTTTCATTTCGTTTTCCGATTTCATTTTCCTTGCTGTTCCCCCGCGATTAGTCATTTTCGCGGCAGAGTTCTTTTGTTACTACTCGTTACACTTCGTCTATGACCCTTGATTGCGACCATTAACCTACCTTCTCCTTCATTTGTCCCGTTCTCGGAAGTGCTGGGCAGATAAGACTTGGTGGGGCATAGGTCTGCGTGTTCTGACCTCAGCCACAGAGCTCCCTGTGACTCACAGCCGCCTCCCCCCCCCCCAGCGAGAGGAAGTGGGGAGAAAAAGAACGAACACGAGCACAGAAGTCGAGAATTCACGTGAAAGAAGTTCTCTGACCTTTATACTCGGAGTATCCCATTTCCCCCAGCGCTGGGACTTATCGGGAAAGGTAATCTAAACCTTTGCTTGACGTTGCGTTATTTAATGGCCAATGAATTCAGAACGACACATCATGCCATATTTCTAGACCTCGATCGGCATTCGTAGCGTTGCCACGTCTCGACGACTTGCACAAATGCGACACATTTATAAACATCAGCGCCGATCGTGAGAAGGCAAGAGGCCGAGGTTTCTTTCCGACTCATGAAAAATTCCACCGAACGATGCATCATTATAGCAGTACCACTCGCAAAAAAAAAAAAAAAACATCATGGCGGACGTACCTTTGGAGAAGTCTCAGAGGTTTCCCCCCCCCCCTATGCGGCAGCTGAGATTTCCCCTCTCGGCGATAAGGAAGAGCGGAGGCGACCAGGAGAAGCGACTGCGAGACGCAGCGATCGCACTGGCCGTCACTCATCACCACCCTCATAGTCAGAAGAGGAACTCCCACTGCCAGGAGTGTCCAAAGAAATTAATCAATTAATTAATTAACATGTTGGTTGGTCCATCAATTATCCTATTACTGAAACCCTTTTTCAAGACGTCTTATTTTCTGTTGATCGTTTGGACAACCCCTTCAGTAGGAGCACGTAAGCTTCCTTTCGTCTGATCCTCACTCATCAATTTGTTCTCGCCAAAACAGCAGCAGAGGAGATATGTTGAGACAAAGAGCGCAGGCAGGTGGGGTAATATTTGTAGCTTTGGAGGAGGAGGCCACGTTCGGGCGTGCGCAGTGGAAGTTTCTTTTTTACTCTGGGAGACCTATAGTACTGTTACATGGATATTTCAACGTCTCCTCCCGTGGACGCGAGGTATGCCTACACATATTCTTGTCAAGAAATGTCAGGTGCCGTATCGCTGACAGAGGACGGGCAGGGGAGGGGAAGAGGAAGACAATCCTCGGTGCGGTTACGTCGCAGCGGCGGTAACGAGCCATCGACCCTCTGAGAGCTCGGCGGGAGGCGAAGGCGAAGGCAACGGAAGCGCGACGAGCGGAACGGAGGAGAAGATGGCCGGAGGGGGATGGGGGAGAAAACAAATGGGGAACAGAAAGGAGAGGAGAGAAGAAAGATGTTTGAAAGGGAAAACAAGGAAATGAAAGGGAAGAAGTCAATGGAAGCAATCATAAAATAAAGGAAGAGAACAATAAATGAGTGGAAGCGAAAGAAGGAGAAAAGAAGAGTAAGCGAAGAGACTGAAGTTAGGAGGGGAGGAAACATGAGTGGAGAAGAGCCAAGAAGTGGGGAGGGGAGGCGAGGGGGCAAGAATGGTACGAGAGGTGATGAAAGGAGAGAAAAGGAAAGTGAGAGAAGACAGGAAAACAGAGAATGGAAGGAGAGGAGAAGGCAGGAAAGGGTCAACGGAGCAAAGCGAAGAGAACGGGGTGGATGAGAGACAGGATGAGGAAAGGGAGGGGAGGGAGGAGGGGAGGGAGGAGGGGAGGGGAGGGGGAGGGAGGAGGGGAGGGGAGGGAGGAGGCGAGGGGGAGGGAGGAGGCGAAGGGGAGGGAGGAGGCGAGGGGGAGGGAGGAGGCGAGGTGGAGGGAGGAGGCGAGGGGGAGGGGAGCGGACGCGAGCGCCTTCCGCGCGGTCGTAAAGCGCGCGGCTGTAAACACGCGACGCGGAAACGCTCTGCCCGCGCCGAACCGCTCCCCTCCGCTCGCGTATCCGCGCCGCGCCGCTGAAGCAGCGGACACCTGCCCTCCCGGTGTAGGGGAAAGGCAGGAGCATCGTAGAGTTTTCATAAACAATAAACATATTTCTTATTATATTGTATGTTATTTACGTACTGTCGATATGAAACTACACAATATTATTGTTTAAATAATTAGTTAATTCTAACATAAATAAATATTTAAATAAATTATGCCAAGTAAAGGAAGGTAAACGGAAATTCTAGGCTAGAGGTGTCAAGGTCTTCTACTGTTGGCTGTGGCGCGCGTCATGGCACCGTAGCATGCCACGAGCTTCTCTGAGCAACTAGCGTCGGGAAAGGAAACTATTAGTAACCCCCCGTTTTACAGTAGTGATGACGTTGTCTATTGAGGCGGAGTGATGAACTGCGTGGAGGGGCGATTTCGTCGTGGCACTCGTGCCAGGGAGGGCATTGGGAGGGGCTTTTGGGAGGGGGCATGGTCCCCATGGTCTCCCTCAGGACCCGCTAGTGAAGGAGGGAGAGGGAAGACGGCTAAAAAGACGTCATTTTTGCGAAAATATTTATTTCACGTACCCCCTAAATGGCGTAATTCTTTCCATCTCGAAATCCGGCACTAAAGTGACTTCAATGCTAAATTTACTGTGTCGCAATTAAAAGAAGAGAAATCTACTGAAAGTACGGGATAGTGTTGGAACACCGTGGGTGGCCCTGCCAACGTTGACGGGCTGTGGAATGTTGAAACGGCAATGTCACAAGCCGATCGCAGAACAGAACCAGGTGGCCAGAGAATGAGCGAGAGTAGTTGAACTTAGGTTCTTCCACTGCACGTGCACCAAACGTGTGGCTAAGACCCCTAAGACGCCGGGCGACTTCCTTGCTCCGGTATCGTTCGAAAAACATCGGCGACAGGTGAGGCGTTGTGAGCAAAAGTGGTGTAAGTCAAAACACATGTAAACGAAAAACGCTGTAAAACAATATTGCTTAGAAATAAATGACAAAGTGTTATGAACGTGTTAAGATGTTCTTTTAACTTACTACAGATATTTTTTGAACTGAAACATTGTTTATTAACAAAGTAATTAACTATTTTGTCGACTTTCATCACTTTTGCACACACTGTTTCTGAAAACTCTGACTTCATTCAAATAATTGGCATGCGCAATTTTCGTCTGCGGTAGTAATGGGATGGAAAAATAGGACATTGGCACGATGTTTCAAGTGAGAGCAATTTTGAAGTTGCGATTTTGACCTGTATAGGTAACACTGAAAGTGCTTAAATGTTTTGTTGTTTTTCGAGATGCTTCTTCTGTGATGGGTGCTGAGAAACAAGAAGCTACGTCTTGAGAGCCCCTGGAAGCTGTTGTTTCGTCCCACCTGTGACTTACACCACAATTGCTTGCAGTGGTATGAGCAACTTGTTGGCTGCTTCTGCATTGTGCTGGTCCCTAGCTAAGAAATATTGAAGTTTGATTCACACCAGTTTAGCTCGTGCTGGAACAATGCTCAAATAATCTACCAGTGCATCTAACTCATATGTTCCAAAATTTGACTTACACCACTTTTGCTCTAAACTGCTCAGTTAATGCTCTTGCCACAAGCATTCAGTGCCCAAGCACGTAACATCAGTCGACCGTTCGAAAGAAGAAAACCGCAATCTCTCCCTCGCTCTGCCTCGAACCTGGCGCTTCCCGATATTACCTCACCTGCTCAGAGACGTGCAGAATCTGCAATTAAATGTGAATGAGAGGGACAGGGAGCGGCAGAGACAGAGACACACAGAGATAGACAGCGACAGGGGGAGGGAGGGGGGAGAGAGTGAGAAACGAAGATGGGAAGGGAAAGAGGAAGATGAAGGGCAGAACGCCTGCCGGGTTTACCTAGTATATTATATATTAAAAGCAGGGACCCGAGAGCAGAGCGAGCCGAGAGCAGAGCGAGCCGTGGCTGTGGCTGTGGCGCGCCAGGAGCCGTGGCCGCAGCCGCCGCTCCCCGCGAAGCGAGGCGAGACGAGGCGGGGCGGGGCGGGGAGGGGCGTGGCAGGACGAGGCGGGGAGAGGCGAGGCGAGGCATGCATATGCTGATGGCGAGCATTAGCGGCGGAATCGAATAACTCAGCGGCAAGGACGCCGCTCGCCAATTGTTCGCTGGCGTTGCAGCACCGCACGACGGTAGGCGCCTTTGGCATTACTGTTTCCATTCCAACGCGACAGTCACTTCTTGTCCACGGAATCAGAAAGGCATTGTTTTACCCTCCCAGAGTACTCCGCTCTTCAGCAGGTTTTCAGAAGCCTCCGCTGGACATGGCTCATTCCGGCAGAGGTGGCTCAGCGTCTCCGGCCGGAAGGAAGTGGGCTCGAGTCCCGGCAGCGGCAATTTCTGTCACTAACTTGATGGCTAGGCCAAATTCAACCGCTGCCCGGAAGTGAATTCTTACGTCTGGCTGCTCTGATCGGGAGTTTTCCGTGTTTTCTCCGAAAAGTAGTTGACAAATACTTGAGCAGTGTCCTAACGGGCTACGAACAGCGAGCCATATTTCCTTCCTAACACTATCTGCCAGTTCCTCTTTCTCTACATTCGCTCTCTCTCTCTACATTCTCTGTCTCTTTCTCTATATTCTCTCTCTGTCTTTCTCTTTCACACGCGCACACACACACACACACACACACACACACTTACATGTACTACTCAACACTACACTACCACGTGAGTTTTAAACCCAGCAGCGGGGATACCTGCAGAGGAATCACGAAATCACCGTGTAGGTCGGCGCGGGATTTTATCGCGGGAGGAGCGCCGTCGTCTCCCGCTGCAACGCGCCCTTCGCTCAAGCGACCAGCGCCCGCACGCCTTCACCGTCCGTCATCAGTACTCTCTGCCCATTCGGGAAGCAACTCTTCTAACGTCGGCGACTCCACCGTCACCAGACATCGCCACCTTCACCAGACATCGACAGTCATCAGACATCGACACATTCACCAGACGTCGACACCGTCACCAGACATCGACACCGTCACCAGACATCGACACCGTCACCAGACATCGACACCCGTCACCAGACATCGACACCCGTCACCAGACATCGACACCCGTCACCAGACATCGACACCCGTCACCAGACATCGACACCCGTCACCAGACATCGACACCCGTCACCAGACATCGACACCCGTCACCAGACATCGACACCCGTCACCAGACATCGACACCCGTCACCAGACATCGACACCCGTCACCACTTGCCTCTTGCGCTCGGAAGGCAGCGCGCTTGCGTATTCCGAGATCGCTTCGCACGCAACGAGACAGCCTACGCTCTGTGTTACAAACGCCGACTCTCGATTTTATTACTCGATTAAAATAAGAATGGAGTTGACGTTTATACGCATTGCATCACACCCACTTATCATACCGTTCGGACAGCCGTAAGGTCAATCTCTATACGTGTGGCAATTTCTTGTTTCCACGCAAACGCTTTGCGTCATTATACGGCTCACTAATGGCAAATTTAATCGATTTGATGTAGTGCGGTTAAAGTAACTTTTGTTAGATTGGAATTGTGATTTTAAGGTAATATATTGTTTGTAATTAACATCAATGGATTTCTAATTTGTCTATCTTTTTCTTCATCGTTCTTCTACGTATTAAACTTCAGGTGTCATTAGCTAGGTGATATTGGTTAATCTACGAGTATAACTGGTATTCTGATTAAATAATAGTGTGATCATTCGATAGCTTACAATTTTCTATTGTTCCTTATTTCAATTTTATTACCGGAAAAATCCCTGGATGCATTCATTTATCAAAAACCTTTCGTTTAAATATTCAACACACCGAATTTCAATAATTTATTTACGGGATGACATCAACCGTCCCTACTTTTGACTATTTTCTTACTAATTTTATGAGATACACGTTTGAAATTATTTTATAAGGCTGTCACATAGATTTAATTTAAAAGTTTAAAAAGATCCCACAAAAATGAAGGTTGAGGTGCATTAGCCTTCGAAACGTAGCCACAAACATAAGTTTTTAATGTAAACTGTTTTTATAAATTTGACTGTCCGAAATCTTTTTGTTGGATCTTTTTGAACTTTTAGATACACGTTTGCTTCGAGTTTATTAAATTAATTCAAATATAACTTTATGTTTCACCTTTAGATTCTCATAACATTTCTTCTACTGAGAGTCGGCGTTAGAACAAGTTTAAAGGATGTTGACATTGTGCAGTAGCAGATTAGAATATTTTTGTAAAATACTGATCAACCGTAATTCGACATCTAAGATCGCCTTTATAATGTAGTCAAATCGCCGAGTAAGCAAAATACTGAGCTTCGTGAGTTAGCTTCCTCCCCAATCCTTGGTTTTGTCCTCTCGGAGATCCAATTCTCTATTTTCCCACATATATTACATTTCACCTTGGATTCTGCTTTCACTCACTTTCACTCGTGCCCTTCTTCCACTCTCGGGCTCACATTCTTCTATTTGCTTGGCACTAGGCTCTTCCTCTTCGCCTTTACCTTCACATTTCCTTCTCCAAAATAAACCCTCTCTTTATTTCTACATCTCATTCTCTCAAATACACCCCCTCCCACTTTTGCAAACATTTCATCTTCATCTGTTTTCCTTGACGAAAAAAAATTTTCTTTATTACCTGGACAGCCAAGATCATCCATATTCTTTCCCAAAATTTTCTCTTATCAGAGCTTTTACTTTGAAATTCTTTAATACCGAAATACTGTAGGTTGAGCTTTTCCTAACAGACTAACGTAAATACAAATATATGTATTACCCAGAGACATCACTTGTAACACCACAGTGCCATTCAGTTTTGGGAAGATTAAAAATAAAGAATTTTGTTCATACAATTTTAATATATTTCAATCAAAAACACAACTAAAAATCTACGTGAGTATGCCAAGGTACTGGTATGGTACATGAAAGGGTTTAAAACAAGTACGGCAGCTGATATCAACTAGAACCTGGAATCAGCATCAGCAGATTGTCCGATACATCATCCTCGGTATGCACATTTTTCAATAGCGTTTAATTCTTTGCTCTCTTGAAAAGGGACACGAATGTTGCCCTGAACTTTGTTTGATAAATGATGACCCTCTTTTAATCCGCCCTCATTACAAAGCCTAAAGACGTGTGAAAACCTTTTCTCTATTAACCCTCAACTGGTGACGTGCGGTCTCTGAGACCGCTGAGGAAAAATAAACGCGTAGCCCTCCTTTCTGGTACGTCGCAATACGTTTTTTTCTTTACAGTACCTTCCTATCTCTTTCTAAACTACACTCACACGCGGGGCAGCGGATCCAGTGACAGCCGTTCGCCTTTGAGGGCGAGTTGACGTTTCGGAGCGGTCTCGCAAACCTCACATCACCAGTAGTGGGACTTTTCTTCCCACAGTGAATGCGCATTGCAATTTTTTATTAATGGATAATTTTCGTGCAACAATGCATTATCGTATTTAAATGAAGGTTTTTTTAAAGTCGGGAATAATATTTCAAACCGTTGTACTAGTTCTTAAGTTAATTAATAGTGAAGAAACAGTATGGAAGAAATTTTAGGCAGAAATTTACTCGAGTAATAAATAATTATGTTATTTTCATTTTATATATTAACAACAAATCCTTTTATTTTCTTGTTTATTATAACATTGTTAACGTGAGAAAAAATGGTCAAGTCAAGAAGAAATGGAACACCGAAAATAATCTGCCTCAAACGTTTGGGGTCTCACAGACCGCACGTCACAGGTAAGAGAAGTTTGAAGGCAAGTCACCAGTTAGTGGTTAATCCTTTCATTACCAATGGGACATCTATGTCCCGCTGGGGTATTTAGCTACTGATGGGGCAAATAAGTGTTTAAAAATGCTGTACCGATGACCCAATGTTGCAGCTGGTCAAAGCGATTAAAATTTTGTTGCACATTACGCTCGTTTGCTCCTAGGAAATTGACTAATTTTCTACTTTGAAGTAGAAAGTGTGTGGCTTCTTTTATACAGCTTGTCCGGGGAGGAAACGTCGAAACTTCGAAAATAAGCTCTTGAGACAATTCTAAGCATATTTTGTCTTATAAACTATCTGGATATTCCGAATGGTTGAGCCACAATAAGCACTCAAAGTTGGTTTGAAAAACATATTTCTAGGCAAAAATTTGCATTATAGAAGCATAGAAACACTTCAGAAACATGTAAATTGTTTGTTATTTACAAAAGAAATGAATATATTTGTTCAGAAAGAAAAATTAAGCGAGCAATAAAAAAGGAGTCGAATTGTGTAAATTAGGTGCTTTTTTATTTCTCGCTTATTTTTTCTTTCTGAACAAATATAATCATTTCTTTTGTAAATAACACACAATTTTCATGTTTCTGAAGTGTTTCTATGCTTCTATAATGCAAATTTTTGTCTAGAAATAATTTATTCAAACCACCTTTTCAGTGCTTATTGCGGCTCAACCATTCGGAATATCCAAGTAGTTTATTTGACAAAATATGCTTAGAACTGTCTTAAGACCTTATTATCGAAGTTTCGTTGTTTCCTCCCCGGACATTCTGTATATAAAGAAAATAAAAAGTGTTGAGGGAGTAACGAAAGAATGAAAAAGGCCGCCCTCGTTGCGCACTCTGGCGTCCCCCGATTAGAGCAATGGTCTGTCTGCGCGCAACTTCCTGCGGCGGCGGTCGCCCTCGTCCTCCACGGCGGCGGCGGCGGCGGCGGCGTCGCGTCGCGCGCTCCGAGGCCGGACGGCGACGCGCCGCCCACGGCCGCCCAACCGTCTCTCCGGCGGCGGCGGCGGCGGCAGCTGACTCACCGCCGCGGCGGCGGGTGCGCGCGCGCGGACGCGAACCCGCGCCCGCCCACGCCCCCCAGCTGCGACATTCACAGCCCCACCACGCAAGCGGCTAGCGGCGCTCAACGGTCGGTGACAATCTTCTTCTCCTCACTCCTCCTCGTCCTCCTCATCTGCTTCTTCTATCTCCTCCTCATCTGCTTCTTCTATCTCCTCCTCATCTGCTTCTTCTATCTCCTCCTCATCTTCTTCTATCTCCTCCTCACCTTCTTCTATCTCCCCTCAACTTCTTCTATCTCCTCTTTCTTCTTTTTTATCTTCAAAGACACAAAATTGCTGATACAGAAGTAAAATACAGAGGTACTTTGTTTTCGCGATTATTGTATCAAATGGTGTGTACGATGATGTAGATTTCTATTCGCGTTGCTTTAAAGTAGAATGCCATAGCCTTGAAGAGGAAACATCAATTCCTTATGCGAATTCGAACCGTAACTTCAATCAACGAAGCCTTTTGTCACGAAACATCAGCGTATAACTATTAAGAGCTAAAAATATAACTCGTTCACTCAGGACTTATGTGTTGCAAATGGCATATTTCAAAGGAAGGGAAAATCAAAGAAGTGAGCGATTAGTTCTCGTTGTGTCTATAATCAATTTCGAGTGCTTTCATTGGTTTACAGCCGTTCGGATTGTCGTGTTTGCCTGAACAAAGACAATAGTGTCACATAATCCTCGATAAAGGTGGTCATACCCCTTGAAACATTTTGTAGTTTTACTAAAAATGACGCATAGGTGTGCATTAATGGTTTTCTGGAAATAATACGTAATTTTTGAAAAGTTATTGCACTTACAATGACAGCTATAACTTTTCCAAAAGCACAAGAAGTGACTTCAGGTTACAAACGAGTATTCAGATGGATACGCTTAAAAGCATCAATGGTATGGGTATATTTATAAGCATCAAATGAGAGCGTGTCTGCAATTGTTCAAGAAAATTAATTACGATAAGTGAAAGTAGTACGCAAAAGTGAAAGTTGAACGAAAAAATTTTATTTGCTTAAAATTTTGGCACTCACGTTATAAGATCAACTTTAAAATCTCGTTGGCTTGGATAAAAATTTAGCTCTCGTACATCTGGCGGAACAATATTTAAATCTCACTAAATTATAATCTAGAAACCGACCTTTAAGGAGTATTCGGGCCGTAAAGAAAATGAAATGTCAGCGAAATAAACATCTAGTATAGAACAGAAAGTTTAATTTTTCCAATCCTTCTCAGCATCTTATCTGTCTGAATGCATTAATTCGACGATATGCACGATTATATCGATTCGCGCGTGCATTGTGTCTCAAGTGCAACTTCGTTGCAATGGTCAACAAACGTGCAAATGTATGAAGTTTTACACGCGAGGCAGTTTCAAGTCCATCATGACATATCGTGCATATATGCACGTGAAGCTTTTTTTGCACACACGCCGAATCACACGTACACATGCTTTACCCCCCAGAGCGAATTTCTTTTGTTGCAAATTAATCTTCTCATGTCAGTAAATGAAAGCGAACACTTTACACACGACAGAAATAAATTTCATCTCGATTGGAGTTAGCAGAACGAAGAAATCGAGAAATTGGCACACGCGTAATCGTGTATACTTATGAACAGGTTAGGCGATATCAGTAACGTGTTTACGAACTACAGAAACGCATTTAATCTCGATTAGCAATGCGAAGATAAGTGAGGAAAACGCAAAGGTAACATTGACTCATACTGAAAAGCAACACACACATTAGAAGAAATCATGCGCAAATAATCTGAATAAATTTATTGTCTAAATTCACTCATGAAATTGGCCCATCCGAATGTCGGTGGGAGACAGCAATAAAGACCGAAAGAAATGAATTTCATTTCGATTGGCGCTACAAATGGGAAAGATACACTGGCGACAATATGAAATCAGGATAACTTGATTAATTTATTGAATTATACAATTACCACCAACGACTTCAAAAATTACATAAATAAAATCCCTGTAAAGAGTTGGTTAAAAGAAAACGAATGCAAATACTACGTAACGTCAAAATGGCGCACATTAATAGAGGAACAAACGTAATATACGGTGCTAATAATTGGAATAAACGAATCGCCGTTTGTTTATTCCCGCTGACTGGCACATCGCTGGAGTCACACTGTACATTCTCTAAACCCAAGCACGTGCGTTTCGTACAGGACCGATTTGAAATTTTAAGGTTCTACGAGCTTGACGACATTACGGGATCTATGGGATAAAATGAATATGAAAACTAACTATAATCTTCGCTATTAAAAACAATAATAATTTTTTGAATATTTGTGAATTTAAACATTTTACTAATACCAAAGGTTGTTTAGAAATTATTAGCACGGTGTTGGGGTTTTACGAGTGAGAACCCTAAGCATCAGCTAAGTCTGCTTAGCACGAGTCAATCCAGTCCTGTTTCCGTACATTTCTTGAAGTGGTACTGCGTCTCTTGGGGGTCATCCATGAATTACGTAACGCTAAAGGGGAAGGGAGGGAGTCTGAGGCAGCGTTGCGCTGCGTTATACAGAGATATGGAAGTGCATTTCAAGGGGGAGACGGGGTATTGAAAATTCTCGAAATTTGCGTTACATAATTTTTGGACGGCCCCTTAGTTAATACTAGCAAAAACGGATGAAATCTAGCAAAGCAGGCCGTTAGTGCTTATAATCTACGTACATTTTCTTGTTTTCAGAAATCCCCTACGGCTCTCTTTTTTCTTATCTTAGTTCCATTATGATTGAAAGAAGCAACGATCGGGTATGGCAAAATTTGAAGACAAATATTTGTTCCCATGTAGAAGAAACTATTTGCACACTACATGCGATATTCCCTTCCTCAACTTTGGCCCCACCTTTCTCCTTTCACACACACACACACACACACAGAGACACACGCGCGCGCGCGCATGCTCTACTCTAACACCCAAGAAGACCGAACGGGAGCTGAAAGCATCTCCTGGTTTCGGTAGTGCCCCACTGAAGGGGGATCTCCCGCAAACCAACCTACAGGTCGGCGCCGGATCTCACTCGGGGAGGAACACCGCTACCTGCGATATAACGTGCATTACCCTCAAGAGAACTAATGACCAATTGTAATTGTCGCGCCCGGAAAAAAGAAATACTCGCTCACGGACTCGTTATCTCGTCACTCACTCACTCGTTATCTCGTCACTCACTCACTCGTTATCTCGTCACTCACTCACTCGTTATCTCGTCACTCACTCACTCGTTATCTCGTCACTCACTCACTCGTTATCTCGTCACTCACTCACTCGTTATCTCGTCACTCACTCACTCGTTATCTCGTCACTCACTCACTCGTTATCTCGTCACTCACTCACTCGTTATCTCGTCACTCACTCACTCGTTAATTCAGTCACTCACTCGTTAATTCAGTCGCGATATCCATAGCGGTGTAGCGCAATTCGCCAGCGGGAGGCGCGGCGGCGCCCTGCGGGAGGGAAGGAGCCCAGCGCTCAGCCGTTGGCCGCCGCCGCCGCTCTCACGGCCACCACGCGACGAGGAGGGGCGGAGGGGGGAGGGGTTTCCGATCGGGATATTCACGCCTCCAGCTGGAAGCGGATGAGCGGAGCGTGTATGGCCCGGCCGCGCTCGACGTTGCCAAAAACGCGAGTCGTGACTGGATATCGCCGAGGATAAGGCGCGGCGATGGGGGCGTTGGGTTTCTATCCTTGTCCTCGGGCACCCCAGCACATGAATGGTTTCAACAACAGATGGATTGTTTCTATCTTGTTAGTCCCTAATGTATAAACTATGTAATGGAATCTGGATGGTTTCACCAATATATCTAATTCCTTGATATTTTGAATTTCATTCACTCATTGATTTTCCAGAGTGTGATATACAGAGTCACATCTCACTCACTGAAAGGGATGTTCCGTATCTAACCTCTTCAAATATTCTTAAACTCGGAAAAGCCCCTCCTTATTTATATTTGCATTATCGATGTTCAACAATTTTTTGATACTCCTGGTAATCGTCACGAAAAATTACTATTTTCAGTGACACACATCTTGTGCGTTAGGGATGGCCAAGCATCTAATATATTTTTACATCACCGTCACCTAGATTTGATGATTTTGATTTTCGGAAGGTAAAAAGCACATTTTCTGGTAAACTTTGAAGGCGAAAGATATTATTCCGTAAAAGACTTGCATTGCGCACTGGTGGATGATAATAATGATGAGAGTATTGACGATAAATCACAAAGCTATGATGAACAAGAAAATGAAGGGAATTAATAGAAAAATAACGGAAATTCACGAAACGCAATAGCAATAATGTCTCAAAAATGAACACTATTATTATTATTATTATTATTATTATTATTATTATTAATAATAATAATAATTGTCAACGAATAATTTCATTTGGTTGCATCCAATGAACAAATCATTTACATGATTGTCGACGTACTATATTGTCCAATCATCGAATCCTTTCTTATTATTAATTATAGAATAACGACTTATTGTTTCTGGATCAATGTGAAAAATTGAAAAAAGAACTTGAAAAAATTGTTATTCGAAACTTCGAAAAGTTTTCTATCTCAGACAAAAAATCAATAACCTAAGTATGTCCCGTTGACCAATCTGTCATTTACTTACTGTCTCCTTACACTGCAATTCATATCCTCATTCTGTAAGTAAACATTCTCTTTCTGAGCCTCAAAAGAAAGTGCACAGTTCATTACATTAATTTGTGAATTCACGTCGCAGAAAAAGTCCCCGTTATTCCAAACTCCAGCTAACATGAGGGCACGCCTCGACGGAAATTTCAACGCTTCGCTACACCGGTATCCTCATCCGAAGTGATTTGCTGTGAACATAGTATATTCCCTGTCTGGAGAGCAAGACAAACATCCGTTTGTAGCGTGACAAAGCTTTTCTTGGACAATGCCATCAAGCCCTTTCACAATTATTTTGTATTTGTTGTGAACGCTATTTACTCATACGTCCAATTAGCAGAAAATTAACTGTAAGCCGAGAAAGTAATTTTCTAGTGTTTATTACTCTCCCAGATGCCATTCCCTAATAATATTCACGAATTCGACTTTGGCCAATCTAATTCATATTTCATAATTTTTATCGTAACAAATCAAACAATATTATTCAACAATTTTACAAACTTTATTGATAATTCTATCCGCAAATCCATCAAATTCAATCAAATTAAATTTGAAGATATTTTTGCAAGTCTCTCCACGGGAATTGACTCGTAGAAAGTGGAAATGAAAATATACAATAAAGTTAATCTACGTTTAACATTTTACATTTGTACAAACAATATCGAACCAATTATAGCTTTATAATACATTACTCCATCTATTGGGCATCCTCGTGTGAGAAAATTAAGCTTGTTCTGAGTTTATGAGTCCCATTCCCAACTCTCAAGTCAATACACCCTTCTTGTTAAACGTAAACGAACCAACTCATGAGACTTACATCGTCCACTTTTAAATACTAACTCCATCACTTTACGAAGGATAATCTTATTCTCCGGTACGTTCTCGTATTCACTTGTTAGCATAAGTTATGAACGATAAGAAAATTAATCTTTAATTTCGAAATTAATTGTTTCGTATGAGATTTTTCTTGCAGAAAAATGTTACATGAGCCTTTTTACTGCACTATATACCATATCAGTAGGGTAAGGTACATTCGATACATGAATAATGCAAGTTCTTTATTCAATATATGGACTAGAATAAGTGCTAACTTCATCCTTACACAAAACTGCCGAAAGAACAATACGTGTATTATTGTACCAAAATATTCTTTTATCCTCATTAAATTAAATACATCCACATTATCTTTAGAAATGTGTAAAAAAACACACATAGGCATATTGATAATGTATAAATTGACTCGCCATTAAAAAATAGCGTACCGAGTAAATTGGCCGGAAATATAATTAATAACATGATGAAACCAGGTAAAAGAATAAACACATTTTACGCCAGTAAATGAGTTTTAGAAGCACAAGATTTATTAGGAACATGACACGGCGAGGTCTGGATGCATAATGCTTTATTTCAAAGCCGAGCAATTTACCACGTGCGCACAATTTACCTCTGTGCAATGAGTGAATCGCATTTTTTGACCACTCTTCCTGCAGCATCCCCACGCCATATGGCCATGACTGGTCGATCTCCACACCATTTGCGAAAGCAGAGTTTCTATATAGCTCTTTAGCCAGCTGCTGCTACGAGCAAATCGCATTCTGTTACCAACGTTCACCGGTAGACCGGAACAAGAAGCAGCCGCTGAACTGTCACGTTGCGACACAATGTTATGATCACGATTCGAAGTCACGTAGCCCGCGCAATATCAGGCACAAAACATCGATTATACATTATATCATCCTCGGCGTCGTAGCTAATCCTAGGGTCAAGGCAGATTGTTATTGTGACAGTTAATCGGAGATAATTGACGGTGTAAAAAAGTAAAATGAAGGACGCTAGACAGTTGAATATTTGATCTCTTATTATATTCTTCTTCTATGATTTATGTCTCGTAAAGGTAACATTTTTCTGCGAGACAATTTATAATTTTTAATCATCACTAGCGTGTATGCTAAAATTGCAAACTAGAATCAAGCGAAAAATTTTCTACAAGCCTATACATTCCACTAGAGTTTCCTACTTAAGATCAGTAAATTAATGTTTTAACATAATAAAATAAAATAAGAAGATCATATTATCCTACTAAAAGTGTTACGACAGTTCTGTTCACAACTGTCACACAAAAATAATCTTCAGTGCTCGAGAAACAAAAAATTAACGAACATTTGGTCGAAATCTAAAATCATGTGCACTGTTGTTCACTTATAATCATGTTTCAGAAACCTGATGTTATTGAATGCGCACCCTGCCTTCTGGGTAACGAAGTTTCGATGATCCACAAGTCTGTTCAGAGCAGGAAAATGTAAATAAAATTTTAGATGAAACAGAAACACATTGAAACCAACACTAAGCAGCTGTAAGATATACGCCAATAATATAAAGGAGATAAGCTTTATCGATCATTTATCAGCAATTGGTCCACTCCACGTCAATGAAAGAAACACACCATCAGGAAACGCAATCTTATCAGCTGAGCGTCCAACCGTATGCGAATAAACGTCCCGTAGACAACACTGACACAGGACGCGACGGCAATATTGCGATGTCCAACAACGTGCAAATAAAGAACAAACACTGCTACGGCGCTGTCACAACAAACGAACTACCACACACAATACTTCACAGAAAAATTGTCTGTCTATTGACTATAAATCACTTCTTAATGAATCTGGCCACAGATTGTTTAGAACAGAGAAAAGTTTTTATTGCAAAGTCCAGGTACAAAAATTGAAAATTCACAAAAGCGACGTTTCGAGGACTAATTTTTCCCAATCTTCAGGCTATAACGGTAAAGAAAGAAGATACAATCTAAACATTGTCAAAGTATGGATCAGTAGTCACAAAAAAATGCATAGTGAAAAAGTTTTAAAAAATTTAAAAAATGAAGAATGTAGAACAGTACTCGATGTAATATAAAGTATACACATGGAGACTCACCAATTGAAACACACAACAACCGGCGCAACAATCAAAACAACTGCCGTCACAGTATTCACGCTCGTCTGTGTTCACGGCGAACATCGATTCACAAACAAAACAACACCGTCCATTGTTGCGGAGAGCCACACACGCACGACACACCAATCACAACCGCCACTCGCCGCGCGAGCGACGCCAAAAACAAAACACTCACCGTTTCGAATCCTTCGAGTCGCACGCGTGCGGAAGCGGGCAGGCAGCTGGTGGGCGACGAGCTCTCGCGAGGGGGGCGTGTGCTGGCAGAGGGGGCGTGGGCTCAGCTGCGCTGGCGGCGCGGCATGGCGCACGCGGGAAGGCGGTGGAGTCGAGTCGGCTGCGCGAGCGCTGACTGTGGCCGTGGCTGCCGCCGCTAGAGGAGCGTCGACGTTGACTCGCGCGCGTGCGCGGCGAGACTGGCGCGGGGGCCCGCCGCCTCTCTCGCGCCGCCGCCGCCGCCCCCTTCTCCCCCTCCCCCTCCCGCCGGCGACCGGGGCAATGCACCTGACTGGGGGGGCTGTGCACATGCTACGCTCGCACCTTGCCCCCCCTGCCGCCGCCACCGCCGCCGCCGGTGAAACCAGCTTCAGCGTTGACCCAAAACGCGCCTGCGCGCAGGCCTCCATTCACCGCCGCCGCGCCCCGCCCCCGCCCCCGCCCCGCCACTGCCCTCAGCGCGCTGGTGGGCGTCTTTTCCGCGCCCCGCGCCGGCGACGGTATCTCGCCCTTTAAGGAATACAGCAACTGGGCGAGAGGCGGAGGCGAATCGAAGTCACACCCACAGGAATAAAGGTACTTAAAAAAAGGGGCGAGTAAGTAAAAATAACTAGGCTATGATTGCATGTATAATAATAATAGTAATAATAATAACATAATAATAATAATAATAATAATAATAATAATAATAATAATAATAATAATAAACCGAGCGAAGTGGCTCAGTGCATTCGCAATCGGGAGGTGGGAGTTCGATCCCAGGGCCGGCCATCCTGACCGTTTTTTTTTTTTTGTGGTTTCCCTTTCCCTAAGGTGAATGCTGGGATGGTTCCAAATGCTCACCTCCCATCTCCCACTACCCCACTGAACACCTCACACCAACATCCTAGTCCTTTCACCCCTCATCATCACCTCCCTATTCTGTATTAATAAGAACATCACCCTTTCACCTCCTAATTGATTATTCAAGGCTAACAACTTTGTCTTAACCAAGGGATGTATCTACATTTAAAATTCAAAAACAATTTTCAGTATAACACAATAAAAGAAATTATTTCTCTACTACTACATCAAAGGATGGAACAATACAATAGCTTCCTCTAGAGATCCATTCAAAACCAACCGTTAACATTAATAATATTTTTAAAATGTACAAGAACATACACACAATCATACTGTAACCGCTCATCGTCGGTTACATTCAAAACCAACGAGAGAATAGAAGCGAAAAGCCCGACACCGTACCACCGACAAGTAGTTTCTCTTGTGGCGAAGAGATGGTGACAGCCAGAAAAATTATTTCGGAACGCACTCAGACGTCAGCCAATCAGAAACTTTTGTGAATGGACGGACGCGGCATGAACTTGTGTCGAAAGAATTTTTTTTTTTTTTCGTTCGAGTCGCCGAGGTGAGCAGTCGACCATTGGTGCACTGTGCAGACGACGAGGGACACGCGGAGGAGTGCGACATATGAGAGAGCTTTAATAAGAGTTTTTATTATTTTCCGGAATTTCATTCGTGAAATCCACTTATAGAATCTTGAGAATTCTAAAAATTCTGATTGACACCACAACTAGCTTGACTTTTTGCTATCACAAAGTCATAATTGGAAGTTCCGAACTCGCATTCTGATACGACCATCGCCTTGGAGTGAGCAGTGGTAAAGCGTCGCTGAGCAAGGAGAGACGGCGCTCGGAGGCATTCCAATTTCGACGCGACGGACAGCACACGGAGTGTTGCAGGAATCCAACGACCCTGGAGGCGTGAACACCTTTCGGCAGCCGACTACGCAGCGCGGAACGTTCTTCGGGTGTTCGCCGGCCGTGAGTCAAACAAAACTGAAAGAACATTCACTAAATTTCAATCTGGAAGACCGCGGAACAGTAGTCTTGCTAGCTAGTCAAGTCATTTCTTTTTTGTATAGTCGTAATTAGAATCAGATCAGGATATTCCTTGTGGTTCATGTAAAATTGTTCTTGTATATAATTATTTGACTGGATTCATATGTAATTGATTCAAGGGTGTTAAAACCATTTAACAAACATTATTTGTGTGAAATTCTGAACGGGAGGGAAAGCCGTCCAATTATTTCTTTCACAATATTATTTGAAGGACAGGCCAAAGGCGTTGTTAAACGCAATTGTATACTGAAAGGCTACGTAGAAGCCAAATTTCAACTGTGAACATTAAGTGTAATATTGTTAATGGTTACAAGGTGTTAGAGAACTTGGAGCATTGTGTGTACGTTTTTTTTCAGGACAATTACTTGAACTGTATTTTATGTGTTTCATCAGTGATTTGTTTTGTGTGAAGTGTATATATGTATTTGTAGGTTGTTACTCGCAAATAAGGATCGAAGTTAAGATCGTATTAGAAAAACTGCAGTTTAGGTAGGGAAATTAGCTACCATAATTTAATATAAAAAACTGAAAACATAGGAGAATTTGTAAATTGAGTTGTACAAGAATTTCACTCGTCAGAATATATGTTAACTGTTATTTCAAACTACTAAATTGTGTTTTCCTGTTAATTAGTAATTAGTTTGACAAAGACAAACCCACCACCGACAGGGAATTTTATCCTTTAATTGAGATATTCCCAGGTTTGCGTGACGGTGCAGCCACACGTCACGAAATAAGTGAATTAAAGATTTACTTTCGTAATTCGGCGTACTACCAGTCAGCGGGTAGGTACGTGACGGTTACAGTACATCCACCGACATACGTACATGCATAGATATTGCAATACATGAATGCTCACTCACATATAACCCATCATATCTTTCCCTACTTATTATACACTTACATAAAGAAACATACAAGTGTTACACATGTAGTTACTGAAACACACACTTAGTTACTGAATGTACGAACACGAGGGTTTAACCGGGAGAGATTGCTCAGTGCATCAACTGTCACTGCAGTCCCTCTGACTGGGAGGTTCTAGGTTCGAATCCCGACGGCGGCAGTATTTCCGGCACTAGCTTGTCAGCTAGGTCGAGTTCAGTCGCTGTCTGGAGGAGAATTCTAGCGCGGCCGGCTGCTCTGATCGGTATCGCGGTCTTTTGAACTGTTTCTTATGAAATTACTCCTGCATTCGCCTGGTGTTGATCGGAGAAATCACGGAAATCCATCTTTGAGAGAAGCCGGCTGCTTGAATGCTTCTCCAAACCACGACTGAATTCGACCTAGCTTTGTAGCTAGAATCCAAAATTCGCCACCGATGGGACTCGAGCCCTGGGACTCTATTTATTTATTTACGTCAAAAACAGTTAAAAACTGTGTATGACGAGCTATGGGGAGAAGTAAAATTTGTACACGTTTTCATAATTCTGTGAACTCTATCCTAAACCATATTCCAATCGAATTTTGAATACAGAAAAAAGAGCGTTTGTTTTCAAGTTTTGTGAACAAAATATTCGCTCCTATTTAATAAGTAGGGAGCGGATTTTTATGCCTTAAAACACATTGAAATATGCTCTTAAAGATATGCATTTATGACCTAAAAATTCGGAAATATGTCCTTTAATATGCACTCAAAATTAACAATATTTCATTTCTTCTGCGAACCTGTCTTGATAAAAGTTTTGGAATGAAATGAAAATTTGCTTGGAATGAAAAGATATATTTTTTGTGCAAACGTAATATAACCTACCTTACTTCGCGAGAGAAATAATCGAGGTAAATATTCACCTGAGTGAAGTACATTGTATGTCTTGTTGAATTTCTTCTGAGTGCTTTAAAAAATATGTTCTCAAGAAATATCTCACATTGCATAAGTATTTTATCATCTACAGAAAACAAAAAACAAACTGTCACTGGCTCTCTCGAATCAATGAACGCTCACGATTACGTAAGATACTTTTAGAAGATGAAACGTTTTATAGATTAGTCTCCTTTTTAACTAAATATGCAAAATATGCGCCAATAATTACACGAAGATGCACTAAGAAGAAAAATCAGCCAAATATGCACAAATATGCACTAACACATTAATCTACAAAGCATCCAATTATAACCAATGTCAAGCAATGTCTTAGCAATGCCCTGAGCCAACGGACAAAAATATGCAAAATCATAGAAATCCGCTCCCTAATAATAATATATATTTTCAAAGGTAAATTAGCTATAAATTTGTGTCCTTAACCTCTCATCATGTTCTTCGTGAAAGAATAATACTTTTTGCCGCGACAATATGGAGAACGATAATTTGAATAATTATATTATCCACTAAAATTTAGAAGACGATGAAGTTGCATTTATGTCCAGCGACTTCCCAGCTGGAGACGCTGCTGAGTCGGCGGCAGTACTTGGTGCGAGCTACAGACAGTTGGCATGCGTACACCAGTGCGTACTATCATACTCATATTACTATGTGTTTAAGTACTGTATATTTAATAGAAATTCGATAATTAAACTACATTAACACTTGCATATGACCCGATTAAAAGAAGTTGGTGATTGACAGTTGTGAATGTTAAGGAGCTACGTTGACAGGTTGCTTACTACTGAGAACCTGATCCCGGGACACGAAGATAAACACTTGAAATACATACTTATTAAAATAACCAAATCATACACTAACATTGTATGAAGCTTACAGCTTCAGAAGTGCAACTGTCATTCACCAACTTATTTTAATCGGACCATAGAACAGTGTATATCTCGGTACTAACTTGGAAAGGAATAATATTCACAAGTATTTGGATTTTTTCACTCCTACTAATCTTTCCAATACTCACTGAGTTCGGTATCTCGAATCTCGATAAAAAGATACATTCGTCACCTTATAATATACCAAATTTTGTTCAAAGGATTGATCGCCCCGATCGAGAGTCGAACCCCGGCCTTCTGGTTTGAGCCCAGCTGCTCCGACCACTAAGCAATGAGACAATCCTTCTGCGGAGCAGTTTTCACGAGTGCACTTACGACGATTTTCACGAGTGCAATACGAGTTCGCTCCTCAAATGTGACGGGATAGCTGACAATTATATTAAAATCCTTTCAGATTTGAAACATCCAAATTCCGGTGCACTCGATGACAATGAAAAACTACCAGACCTCCAATCTCCAACGTACGTTGTTGATTTCTTGCCCGCTCTCAGCCATCTGCAGCGACAACTGTTTTTGCGACGATGCCCTACTTGTAGACCTCGAAGGGGTTTTTGAAGATTTACCACTATTCCACGGATCAAGCAAATTGATTCACGTATTTCTGCCCTTTGAACTTGCCTTTGAAATACCTCTCGAAGATCGGATAAAAACGAATAATGTGGTTTTCTAAAATGCCTAAAACTTATGGAAATATTTATAGGAATCTTAAATAAAAACAAACGAACTATTTGTTCAGTCATTCGAAAGATCATTTTCACCCTCATTCAGCAAAACTAAATTGATGAGACTTGGTCGGTGAGTAACATGAAATAGAAATGATTAATCACGATGAGCATTTCAAGATCTTTGGTTAACTTGTGTTGGGTGTGTGCTACGTCTGTTTAGTTCTGTCATTTCTCTAACTGGTCAATGTTCGCATGAAAACTAATGTTGCTAGAATTTAAGAAAAGTAGATTTAAACATTTCTATTTGAAGAAATATTATTTATAATTAGATGGATTATTCTTTGGTACCAGGTTCTATTCCGGTCAGGGCAAATGTAGAGTTGTAGCTATTACAATCCTCTCAGTTTCTATTGCTGTGTGACGAAAGAAAAGCTCCGGTGGCCAATTTCGCTAGATGCGATGAAGATAATTCGTCATGCTCGCCACATGTCTTCCGTAGCTTCTGGGGTGAATAATAAATAAAAAGTCACTCCAGGCTTGGGAACCCCGCTAGCTGCTCAAGTGGGATTAATCCGATCCCAAAATGCCAAATTGATAAGGCCGGTGTACACGGTACATACATTTTTCGTGCAGATTCTTCGTGCAGTCCAGTATGTTTTCTACATGAAAAAATATGAACATGTTCATAATTTTTCGTGTAGAAAGCATAGAGTTTGACTCCAGCGCCTCTGGAGGCAGAATTGTTCACTAACGGTAATCGGCCGTGTCGATTTTGTGGTTAGGTGTGTCGAGGTGCGGTTGTATGAAGTGATACATCGTGATAAACTTCCTTTTCCCCAGTTCCGGCCTTCCTATTTTTATTCTCTATGCTCCTCATCGTTAATTAATACTAAATTAAAATCACAGCCAGAACACACGCACAGAAATATAAATACTGAAAGTACTCGGATGGCGCAATTCAGCTGCTTCTCGTTAGACCCCTAGCGGCAGCTTGTGACGAATCGTGCAGAAATCGTGTACCATGTCTGCGCGACTTCCGGCTTTTATACTTCTAGTTTGGGACCTTGAAGTTTCTGTGCAGAAACTATGAGAATCTGCACAAAAACTGTACCGTGTTTATCGAGCTATACATATATTCATTGATTAAAGTTGATATATTGTGACTAGTCGGCATCGTCGTTGAAAGTGAACAGTGCGAGCTCTTTAACATTCGGTGAATGCAAGCTCTCCCTTCATCTTCAACGTGCACGGCCCCACTCTTTTTACTTTCTCGCTACTGAGTAGAAAGGTACGGAATGTTGCGCGAAAAAACGACGAAACGGTAGAAAAACTCTTGTTACAAGGCCCTAATAACGAAAAAATGGATAAATCCAGTTTCTAAATTTAGAAAAAATCCTCTAACACACAATGTAACCAGAATCCATATTTTCGTAGCCCTTGATATCGAAAAATCGAATGACGACAAAACGTCTGTCCGTCTGTCAGTCCGTCTGTGAACAACGCCAGTGGCTAAAGCGATTTTCAGCCGATTTCACACTCCCCAATCGATCCGAACTCACATTCCCCAATAGATCTGGCTGAAGTCGCGACCCCTTGAATTTGAAGCCGATATTTCAATTTTTGGTTGGTACTTTGCATGGAGCCCGTGGGACATTTTCCAAATTTTACAAGAAATTGGCTCAATCGTTTTTTATTAAATTTTGTTGTTGGATAGTGTGAAGGACATTTAAGAGAAGATACGGGTCTCATGTTTTTTGAAAACCCTAATTTTTCAAAAGTTGCAAAAGTTCAAAATTTGTTCGGAGTCTTCCTACAATTCAAATATTAAAGATAGAGATTTTTCCCTTAATGAAGTCTGTTCTTTAAAGATAAATTTTGAAATAAGGTCATTGACCGAAAATTTGAGTACTTTTCGCGTAATTTTGTGTGAAAATACGGGGGAGAAAATACGTGCTGTTTCATCTCTACTAGTTTTAAAACAAAAAATACATTTAAATTCGCATATTCTTTTCGAGATGATTTTTATCACTTCTGTCTATATTCTTTTTGCCTACGATATCGTAACACAGTAAGTCACTCGTGAAAACTACCCCTATAACCTCCAACTGCACACACTGAACGACAATTCCGAGACAGTTTCATCTGACGCTCCATCGCATCTGACTGACAGACGAGAACCATTTCACTGAACGATGCGGTCTTCTTTATGATCCACCTGTAAAAATAATTGACCGCTGACCTGAACCGAAGAGGTAACACATATGAGGAACAATGGCGTCGATAGTACGGCGTATCGGACTGTTATACCCAAGTTCACGGGTTCAAACCCGATCGAAGCCGTGGATTTTTAGGGGCAAAAATATCCTTCGTACGCCTTCCTTAGGAGGGGAAGTAAAGCCGGCTGTCCCATTTGGTAGATTTCCTGCATTTAAAAGATCCTCAAGCCTAAATGAAGCCTCTGAGCTAAATTCAAATTGCCTGTTTCGTCGCCCAAGTAATACCTTCTTTCTCCGCTAGTTGGTGAAAGCAGCGCAGCGAAATTTGCGTGGTCAGACGGAACAGCGGGACTCATGGCCTAAGTCTGGCCACGTAAAATAAGGCAATTCAATTCAATGACGCCACCGCTCAACTATCTGTCATTCAATAGCAAACTCGTAGAATTGTCGGGTCTTTCGAGATCGTATAACATGAGGGACGGGAGCTCAGGCTGTAGTCGATACTGTCAATCGCAGTGAGGATAAGGTTGTGAAAGGAAGTACCTCGTGCAGTCCGAGGCTCATTGTCAAATGTATTGCTCCTCAGGGAATTGATTATTTATTAGAGCAAGACGCTGAAACGACCGACGAGAGCAGCCAATTTTTATTTTCTCGCCTCATAACGATTCCGTAGTAAAGAGAAATCATTGTAATCGTACGGCGGAAATATGGGCAACTTTTAAACAATTATTTTTCCCAAAAGCTTCCAGTTTTCTTTAATTTTTTTCCTAGTATGTTGCGAAGGACGGTGGAAAAAAATGGTTGTAGTCGCATTTGCGGCAATTCTCTTTTCTTAGGTCGCTTTTTAACAACTTGGTCATCCAGCGACCACTCTGATGGTTTTAACTTTAGGGGAACCTGAAGGAAGAACACGTAAGGACAACACGAATACACATAAACATCCATGCCCGAGGCGGAATTCGAACCAGCGACCCTTCGAGTCGAGCCAGTTACGAACATCCACCCTTAACTACATTGGCTATCCAGGTCGGCTGACGAACGCTTTGTATTTTAGAAAATTGCAAAAAATTAGTATAATTGAAAAAAAAGTAATATAATTATTATAGAGATGTTTTCTTAAATAAAATCTCTTCTTAAATTTTAATCTTTAAATAAGTTCGTGTACAATTTTTCTCAAAAAGTGAGAAGTTTTCGCGTAATTTTTACTTCAAGTTAATGCAATTTATAAAGACAATCTCAAAAAATGGCTTGATTTAATTTTTCCGCGGGTAGACCAAAGGACACTTTATAGAAAAGACGCAGGTATTATTTTGGTTGAACTCTTAAGCTTCGAAAATTGCAAAGGTTAAGAACAATTCAAGAAAGTACGTACTGTTGTATTGCCACTTGTTATAATACTCATCCAGGCAGTTCCCGGCAGCAAGACAGCTACTGTAGTGAGACAATGTATTTCGTGACTCCCTTCGCTTCTGTACAGCGCACTCCGTGAGCACGGCCACATTGTCCCCTCCCAATACGCAGGCCTAGACGTTGGCTGATTTTGACATGAGTGCAAAAAAGAGGGGGAAGGCAAGCTACGCGGGGGCGAGGAATAGTCAAGTCAGTGCCGCGGCGAACAGAATAGTGAAGTGTAGTGTGTGATGAGTGGAATGAATAGCTATGTATGTAGTAAACAGTAATGAATGATGCGTGAATGAAAACAAAGAAAAATTAAACAAGATTACCTAGAGGAACAAAAACTAAATATTTAGGAGTGAGGGAGGGTGAATAAGAAGTCGAAATTTATTTTAAACCGCCTAAATGTATAGTCTTTACTCCAATGTGAAGAATTAATTTGTAACATCAATCACACATAATTTTAAAGTGTGTATTTTCTTATCAAAACTAATGCATTATTTAAAAAAATTAATCATTGATGAACACACAACAGAAATAGAAAAAAAAACTAACTGTCGTTCGTCTAACTGGGATGATTTTCGATCACTATTTATATCTACTCAGAGCCTTCTCTTTCTTCCACTTGCAGATGGCATTGTTGACAGACCGGTACTTTGTGCTCCTCACAAATAGTAGCAGACAGTACATTGTGCAGTACACTTGGCACAATGAGATGTTGTCTTCCTGTGTCAGTAGGAATTCTTCCCTGTTTTGATGTCTAGTGTGTTTGTTGTTTAACTCCTAAAAACTTAATGCGGAACATCTTTAGGATTTCCATATTCGGTTACGTCAAAATCGACGGTCGAATCTTCACTTTCACGGTCATGGTCATCGTCTGCGGCATCAGCGTCAGACCAATGAATGTCTTCTAGATTAGTTCTTATTTTCGTCAGAATCTTCTTGTAGCTACCTTCGACTCCCGTTATCCATCTTTCCGGATTATAAAACATTTGAATTCACAATACGATGAGCTGCTCCTTATGTGAAAAATTGTCACACAGACGGTCGCAGGTGAGCACCTTGCTCGATGTCTGAAACTCGAATAAATGAATGAATAAAATGAATGAATTAATGCACTTGATAAACCGGAAACGATTACTCAGATTTTCAATGTACTTTAACCTTTTCGAAAAGGAAGCTCTTTCAGCGAGCTAGGCGAGAGCACCACTCATGAACTTCAACAGTGGGACAAACGTTTGAAATCTAAAATGAGCTCCGCGCTCAACCGCGACCAACGTTGGTTAACTCACCCGACGACAATGGCAGAATGAGCGTTTATCCCTCAATGTTGTGGTGTGTCTAATAAACGCTTCTATCAATAAATGCTACAAAAGCAGGTACGTCGAACGACGGCTTTAGGAGTGTTATGATTTATGTAACTAAGATAAACAGTACTCTTATCTTACTTTATTTCATGATGTACCCCATGTGTAAGTCCGCTGAAGTAATACAGTGCAAGATAGCTAAACGTTTATCTGGTATATAGATATAGTTTTACTTGACAGTAAAACTATATCTATATACCAGATAAACGTTTAATTCACGCATCCACTTGTATTATAAGATATATTAATTGGTTTTTAAAATTACCGAAACCTGTTTTACACTTTTACTAAACGACTAAAATTTTGAAGTTAGTGCGAATAAAAAGATTTGAAAGTCTAATATTGATAAATAAATTCAATTAAAAATGAAATCTCTGCTTCAATATTGAAGTCAAATTACAGGTTCCAAGAAATTGAAATTACAAACGCAAAATTGGGAACGCAGAAATTACGCGAAAATCTCATATTTTCAAAATAATGTACGTCTTATTTAAATATCTAACATTCAAAAACTGATGTCATTAAGGAACTAGTGGTGCTACAGAATGGCTCAGACATTCCCGTATTAGTTTCATATTTCCTTGGGTCTCGGATAGCTATTCATACTTGCCACATACTCTTGCCAGCTGCCATTTATCGCCGTCCACACTACATTTTTTCATTTTCTTAATTTTTCACCTTCCTAGTGGTTGGACGAAAATATTAATTTTAGAATATTAAAAAATACTAAAACCTCTACCTAAATAGCAATTTTCTTTGAAAAATTTGGAAGCGTTTTTAAGAAAATGGCGTTTAAGTACTACTAAAAATGTGAAGTTTGAAGCTCTTTTTCACAGAAAACTTTGAGTTTTCGAAAAACTTCATTTGAAGTGCACATAGGTTTGGTTTGATTCTACAATTCTGGTATGCTGCAAAGTTTCGCCACAGAACGAAAGAGTGAGTTGCGAGAAGTGTTTGATAACCACTATGTAAAGGGTTTTAGCTGAAAACATGACTGCTTGTTTTATAACCTTTCTAGAAGAAGCAAATTTGAATTTTACCCTTTACCTAGTATGAATCTACAAGCCAGTACCTATTCGCCAATTCCCATTCCCCCTTTGGTACTTGTTCCTTCCCCATTGCCGTCAGCGTCTTCTCCTAAAAATTCCACCGAAGCGTGATCGTGCAACATTCGCCCCCGAGAGCGCGCTGGCGTGCCAATTCTGATGACCGCTGCCGGAAGCTGTCAAGCAAACTGAAGTGCATTACCAGGCGCCCGCTGCCGCTACCGCCATCGCTTTTAAAGCATTCCGTGTTATAAACGGAAAATAAACGCAATTGCCCAGAAATTAGACACTTTGCAGATTGATCACCTACTGGATGGACTTGTTCCGCCAGAAAGATCATTACAAACGGTGAACTCATTATCCAAACACTGCTGTAAATCAAACATTTAACATCCAATCTAATTTATAAATGTACAAATATCAAGGTAAACAACAAATGTATTTTTTACAAAAAAATTCAAAAATAATGGGTGCATTTATTTCTGAAAAAAAAAAAAAATTCTTGGTGCACTCTACCAGACCGTTTCACCGCGTGCATTGAAGAAATTGTGTGAACTGTTTTAAAACGTGACAGTGCGAAAAAACACTGCTTCTCATCTTTCGTTGCTTACTCATCTATAACACCGTATGTTTGTTTAATGTCTTGAATGTATTTGATGAAATTCTACTTTTTGAGCAAGAATACATAGGTACTGTTTCTTCACGTTAACACTTTCCTCTTAAGTTAACCTCTGACTGGGAGGTCCTAGGGTGGAGTCCCGACGGCGGCAGGATTTTCGGCACTAGCTTGTCAGCTAGGTCGAATTCAGTCGCTGTCTGGAAGAGAATTCTAGAGGCCGGCTTCTCTTATCGGTACTTTCCGAGGTTTCTCCGATCAACACCAGGCGAATGCAGGAGCAGTACTCTAACAAACGGGCCACGGATCGCGCGCGATCTTTCCTTCCTCTTCCTTGTCCTATCCTATCCTCTTACACACGCACACTAACATGCACTACACTACCACACATGCCGGGAGACCGGTCGGGAGCTTACAACTTGTCCTGGCTGGGGCGGTGCCCCGCTGGTGGGAGATATCTGGTTGAGGGGAAAACCCCGCTAGTCGACGGTAGGTCGGTGCGAGATCTCGCCATCCAGCGGGGAAAAGATCACAGCCACCTCCCTAGGAAAAAACTACATGCACGACACTTACGAGACTAATGACCTCTGTAGTTGACGCGCAACTATCACAATCACGAACAATCAATGGTCGGCGTGAGATCTAGCTATCCAGCGGGGGAAGATCACCGCCACCTCTCGATGAAAGAACATACACTATGCTTACGGGATTAAAGACCCTTGTAGTTGACGCGCTCGGAATCAGAAACAATCAGTCTATCTAAAGTTAATATACCGCAATGCAGTATCAAAGGCATATGAAACGCATTTTTAAACTCAAAGCCGTTCTGAACATTCGCAAACCAACAAGTTCTCAACGTTTGCCTTCTTCCAAATGCAGTAAATTTTAAGATATTCTTGCCCGGGAATTTTTTCTTCGAAACACATAAAATCATAGATTTTAATTGCATGAATATTTAAGATACTAAATATCAAAATATATTTTAATCTTTTATTTAAAGAATTCGGACACAAGAATTTGAAGTCAACTTAAGTTTTAAGCTTCATTATTCTATCAAGAAATTTTATTTGATTTATTTAAAAAAATTCAATGAAGTTACTAGAGTTAAAATAAAGCCTCTAATACTAAAAAGGTTTTAATGCGACAGAAAGAAGCAGCATTTAATGTTGCGCAACGTTACGAAATAAAAGTGAACCCATTTTACTTGAACCCATAATTCAATTTATCCTGTAAGAGTAGGGATTCCGGAACTAAAGAAAAAGTCAGTATTAAATAAATATATAATCCCCTTCTTCTTTAGGTTGGCTTAATTTACAAACATATTGAAAAATGTTCACATTATTTATTTTTATTCAGATTCTTAAAACGCAACATTTTGACAATTTCTATATAATATCATCGGCTCTGAAATTTCAGAGACTGATGAATTCAATGATTTCAATGTTTAACGATCGTGATTGTTTGTTGTATTCTGGATAATTGTTGTGTATGTCATCAATTTCAGAGCGTGATGAAGACAATATAAAGAAATAGTCGAAACGTTGCGTTTTAAGAATCTGAATAAAAATAAATAATGTGAAAATTCCTCAGTATGTATGTACATTAAGTCAACCTAAAAAAGAAGGGGATAATATATTTATTTAATTAATGACTAATACATAAGGTTGCCCAACAAGAAAAAGGCTAAAGAAAATGTACCTACATCGATTGCACTTCTCCTTTCCATGCGTCACACAGAGAATACAACTGAATTTTCACGTTAAATAAATAATCTTGATACACAATAGTGACACAATAGTGATTCAAAGGTTAACACAATAGTTATTCTTGACAAAAAAGACTACGACGACAAAATCTATGACTTTCTGAACGACAACCAGATCGAACAACTTCCCAATGACCCCACCAAGAAATATCTTAGCCATCTTAGGCAAGAACTTAATCATTCACAAGCTCTGTTCTCATATCCCAGGCAATACATACCATCTAACCCTTCTTCTCCAAGACTCTATGGTCTTCCTAAATTACATAAACAAAATACACCCATCAGACCCGTAGTCTCTTACACAAACACTGTAACTCACAAACTCGCGCAGAAATTAAACAGCCTCTTTCACAAACATATTCAGTTCAAACCTTCTCACACCGTAAAAAACAGTCTAGATCTTGTGCAAAAAATTCAACAGATACCCATTCCACCCTATGCAAAATTGGTTTCATTTGATATAAAGAATCTTTTTCCTAGTACCCCGACTTCAGATTGCAAATTACTTCCACGCAATTTACTAGACAAATCGGCATGCCCCATACCGGTTCGTGATGAATTTCAAAATCTCTTCAACCTATGCATGGATCAAAATTACTTCACTTTTGACAACAAAGGGTCCCCCCCCCCGATAAGATGGTAAAAAGTTCCCCTCAACCAAATTACATATGAGTGGTTACACTATAATTCTAACATAAAAATAATATTTTTGAAAGGTTTCTTAGCCACCGTCCTACCACCCACACCCCTATACGGCCAAAAACGTGTTTTTTTTATTTCAATTTTTTTCGACAACTTAACACTATTTTATCAGACTGAAAAAATATGATAAATAAGAACACAACTTGGACTATTAGAAAAACATTTTTTAATTTTTTCTCAGGCCCAAATTCAAACACAAAAAAATATTTTCGAAAAAAAATACCAAGAAATATTTTTACTGTGTCTTAGAAGCCTGGAACAGGCTCGAAAAAAATATCAAAGGTTTCTCGTAAAACACAAATTGTTGTGTATTTTTTTCAAATTTTTTCGATTGCTGGGCTGCAGTTAAAAAAATAAAAACCATTTTCCCGCCTTTAAAACATCTGGACTTTCAATATACTTTGAAAATGACTGCAACGGTTCTGTGCATTTATTTTAGTGTCTATTATACATTTGTATACATTGTTGTAGCACCCAATAAAGTTTTGATTTTGGAATATACTTAAAAATTATAATTTTTTAAAGCTTTCTAATCCTTTGTATGAGAATATCATACGCTAAGGAAAGATAATAGTGTTTGGCAGTTTATTAAATAATAATTCGGTCATATTTGAGGGATAATTGGGAGACATGTGGAAAAATGAAGGGGAAGAGGTTAGACCCAGATTTAGAAGAACTGTTTTACTTGCCTTCGAACACAGACTCTGGCACGAAAATAATCTTAAAACTTCATCTCAGAATGCTTGTGAATTTTTTCATATTTTTTTAATAGCTGGGTCATAGTTTAAAAAAAAACTAAGACATTTGTAGTCAACCACTTGGCAGTTCGGCAGTTGTCGCGTCCTAGGCACGTGCGACCTTGCTGGAGGAGGAAGGCCACAGAATAGCAGCTAAAACGTTGACAACTGAACTTAGAACGCGGCGCCTCCCGGACAGATAAATAGTAACGCATTGGTTACGGAAGCCTGTGGTCTCACGTGAAGACACTAGAGAAAAAGCTGTCTTTTCCTTTACCTAAGTATTTGTTCTTGAATACTTATAAATATGGAGACACTCGTACAATCTGTACACGTGCGAAAAATCTGCACTTTGTAAATAATAATTGTACGAAAATTGAAAATTGATTTAATGTAGCACCCAACTGCAAACTCCTATCCCCCGAAAAGTAGTTTACGGCATTATAGACCCGGTACTGTGCGAGAGAATTCATTCCAATATTGCTGAGCGTTGAGATAAAAATTCGCAGAAAATAAAATAGTCCCGTTAATTTTATAGTGAAAGATAATTTCAGTATTTTCCTTCAATTTAATTTTACATTGATATAGGCTTCTCTTTTCTGTCCATCTGTGCTACGGAAAGGGCGCACCCAAAAGAACTAATATGCAAAATTGTAAAATAGGATGATCATAAAAGTGGTATTTTGAAAAATACATCCCAACAACATAATAGGGGCCTAATCTGTTTCCCTTCACTTCCCCACTGTCCCCCATCTATCCTGCACATGAAATGTCCCTTATCATTTCCCCATTTGTCATCTACCCGTCCCCCAAAACATGTCGTCAGCTAGAATTGACTTGTTCTAAAAAAAAAAGTCGTGTACCCATGACACAAGCAAACCTGGTTTAAAAGGCCTAGGAAGCATCGCTTCCGAGTTATTTGTCATTATAATGTGTGATGCAATAATATTTTTTTGTACGTCATAATCTGCAAACTTCTATTTTTTCTTCTAAAACCTGTTTGATGTAGGATGGGGTGTAATTCTTTATCCACCAGTATCACACTTACAAGGTGTTATGTCGATTGTTTCTTATAAATTGCCAAAACTATCGTCTTTCCGTAGCATACAATTACTTATGCAAACGATTAGAAAGCTTTAAAAATGATACTTCGTAAGTATATTCCAAAATCAAAACTTTATTGGGTGATACAGCAATATATACAAATGTATAATAAACACTAAAATAAATGCAGAGAACCGTTGCAGTCAGTTTCAAAGTATATTGAAAGTCCAGGTGCTTTAAATGCGGGAAAATGGTTTTTATTTTTTTTAACTGCAGCCCAGTAATCGGAAAAATCTGAAAAAAATACACAACAATTTGTGTATAAAGAGGAAACTTTGACATTTTTTTCGAGCCTGTTCCAGGCTTCTAAGACACAATAAAAAATATTTCTTGATATTTTTTTTCGAAAATATTTTTTTGTGTTCGAATTTGGGCCTGAGAAAATATTGAAAAATATTTTTCTGATAGTCCAAGTTGTGTTCTTATTTATCATATTTTTTTTCAGTCTGATAAAATAGTGTTAAGTTGTCGAAAAAAATTGAAAAAAAAAACACGTTTTTGGCCGTATAGGGGTGTGGGTGGTAGGACGGTGGCTAAGAAACCTTTCAAAAATATTATTTTTATGTTAGAATTATAGTGTAACCACTCATATGTAATTTAGTTGAGGGGAACTTTTTACCATCTTATCGGGGGGACCCTTTTACAGACAAACTTCAGGACTTCCTATGGGCTCACCTCTCTCTCCTCTTCTTGCAGATATTTTTATGGATTCTTCGGAACAGACCATCTTCCTTTCAAATCATCCACTTCTCAGAAATATTACATATTGGCACCGTTACGTAGATGACATCCTTGTTCTCTGGACCGGTACCACTAGACAAATTGATCTGTTTACTGACTACCTCAACAACCTACATCCCAATATATAGTTCACCACAGAACTACAGAACGAAGACAAATCTATCAACTTCTTAGACCTGAATATCAGCATATCGGGAAACAAACATACTTTCAATATTTTCAGAAAATCAACACACACAGACACTGTCATCCACAACTCTTCACAACATCCTATTCAACACAAACACGCCGCCTTCCACTACATGATACACAGATTAACAAGCCTGCCTCTGACACAATCTCATTTTCTGGAAGAACTTAACACTATACAACATATTGCTAGATCAAACGGCTACGACACAGAACTCATCAACAACATACTACGCCGCAAAACACACAAACAGAAACTGAAAATGTATACTTCACTCTCTGCAGTAGTACAAACACCAGATAAGTACACTTGCTTACCTTATTTCGGCAACCTTTCAGAAAAAGTCGCACACAATATACGCAAAGCCGGTATCAAAGTTTCTTTCAAATCACAAAACTCACTCAGAAAAATGCTATCCTCTAAAACACACACAGATCTTTTAGAAAAATGCGGCGTCTACTCATTACATTGCCACGTCTGCGAAGCCATGTACATTGGTCAAACAGGCATAACTTTCAACACAAGAATAAAAGAACACATACACGCTTGGAAACACACCTCCTGTAAATCTCACTTTGCCAATCACCTCCTTTAGACAGGCCACACGTTCGATCCACATACAGATATTCATATACTGGAAATAGAAAATCATTATCACACCAGATTAACTTTAGAAAACCTCCACATCCATTTAAATGACAACCTTCTGAATGAAAATATAAACCATAATCCCTCCCCTCTACTGAAATTATTATTAGACACCACCCTCACACCGCACTCCTCCGGGGCGGCGCAATAGACAGGACACCGCACCCAGGCCATTAACCCTCCTCTCCTCCACTACCCCACAGCCCGGTACTTAAGCCGCTTGGCCCACCCAAACCCGCGTAGTCGTTTCGTGGCTTCCAGACAGCAGGTAAGGAACGGCTCAACTTACATTTCATGTTTCTGTTACAAAAATGTTTTTTCTCAAGTTCTGTTCAATTTCATCCACTTTCTTGCGTAGATTTAAATTCCTATTATATAAAAAAATTCTTTCCCTTTGTTTTCATTTCACATAATGTTAGTTCTGTTTTTAAATTACTAGTAATCCGCCATTCCTAATGTTAATCTCTTGTTTTATTGTTATCTCTTGCTTTTAATTGTTTAATTAATTGTTTGCTATTTTCTTGTACTAGAAAACTGATGATGATGGCTAAGCCATCGAAAGCTGCTCTTAAAATAAATAACATTGTTGGCAATGACAACACCTGTGATCATTTAATTTAATTTAAACAATATTGAATCAAGCTTAAGTACTCTTCTCTTTAGTGTTACTACGAACAACTATGGTCTCCCGACGGGTTCAAAAGAATTGACATGGAATTCCAGAACAAATTCCCTCAACCGTTGCCCAGTGGTTATTTATAGCACATGCTTCCAAGAAAGCAGATTAACATGGGAATGATAGGCAACAGACTGTCAGTTCATTAAGGGTTACACGTACGTAAAGTACGACGGACTAGCTGTACGTATTGAGATACAAATATTTAACATCGGTCGTCCGTTGGTCACTCTCGCATGTTGTTAATTTGATATTTACTACTAGTGTTCAATCCTGATGTTGATAATGATGATGATGGTGATGTTTGAAACCATATTAAAACCGTTGAATACTTTTCTGTAAAAGTAAGGGTTTATTATTATTATTATTATTATTATTATTATTATTGAAAGCCTGTTCAACCCCAATAGGGCAAAGGCCTCCTGCGTAACGCAGGGAAGTTTTCCACGCCACCTAGTTCACAATACCAGGTGACAGTGGTGGTTGGTAGTCATACATTAAGTAACTGATTTTCTAAATTACACTTGTTGCACAATATTTCACAATCAAACTTGCACTAAATTACACAATATTTCACAATCAATGTCAATGCACAATTCAAAATTATAAAGTCCATAGTCGCTCATTTCCTAAATTTCACTCGGCTGGATGCGTTTCCACTCTTCTCTGTCTTTTGCCACTCTGGACCACAATGACCCAGCTGTTTTCCCGAAGTAATCTTCCCATCTTGTTGCTTGTCGGCCTTGGTGTCTCCAGCCAACCCGTAGTTCCCACATCGTTGTGGTTTGCGCCCATCGTTGTTGCTCCATTCTCATGAAATGGCCTCCCCATTTCCATTGCTCGTATCACCACATCCTGGATGCCGGTTCGTTTTCGGATTTCGGAGTTTCGGATCTTGTCCTTTAAGGATATGCATAAAATTTTCCTTTCCATTTTTCTTTGGTTTATCCTCAGCATATTCTTCTGCTTCTCAGTCAGCGACCACGTCTGGGCTCCGTAAATCAAGACCGGTAGGATACACATATCCATTATTTCTCTTTTTATGTTTATCTTCAGCTTCTTGTCTAGCAAAATGAACGATAAACTCCAGAACTTGTTCCATGCCAAGGAAATTCTGCGAATTATTTCTCTTTTGCCACTTTTCCTAAAAGAAACAAGTTGCCCCAAGTATATGTATTCTTGTACGTAGTCCACGTGTTTTTGATTAAATATTATTGGCAACTCTAGGTAATTTGTCATTATTTTTGTCTTCGATATGTTCACAGTTAAACCTGCTTTTTGGCAAGTGTTGCTTAACTCTTCCATCATGTGTCCTAGGTCTTTTGCCGTTTTTGCAAAGAGAATAACATCGTCTGCAAATCTCAGGTTAGTTAATCTTCTTCCATTGATCAAAATACCAAACCTGTCTTTCCAGTTCATTTTCCTAAATAAATCTTCCAGAATACATGTGAACAGTTTGGGAGAGATGGGGTCTCCTTGTCTGACGCCTCTTTGTAACGGGAAAGCCTCTCCTTCTGTTTCTGTACGTATTCGAGCATTGCTCGTTGAGTATATTTTGGCTAGTAGTCTTAAATACTTCCCGTGTATACCTTGCTTATGTAAAGCCTGGAATAGTGCTTGGTGCTCTACACAATCAAACGCCTTTTTAAAGTCTATGAAGGCTATATAGAGTTTAAGGTCGTATTCTTTGGTCTTTTCTATGATCTGATTTAATGCCTGGAGGTGATCTGTAGTGGAAAAGTCAGTCCTGAAGCCTGCTTGTTCAGGGGGTTGTTCCTCTTCTAAATGTTTAGTTAGTCTTCTTGTTATTATTTTTGAGAACAATTTATATATATTAGACATTAAGGATATTGGTCTGTAATTATTTAAATCACTTCTAGATCCTTTTTTGTGAATTAGTGTGATTATATTTTCTAACCATTGCTTTGGAATTTCTTCTGTTTCAAGAATTTTGTTAAATAGTTTTGTGATTTCAGGTGCGAGTGCTGGTAAACCAATTTTCAGGTGTTCAGTTAAAATACCGTCGTTGCCGGGTGTTTTTCTTGGTTTTAATTCCATTATTGCTGATCGGACTTCGCTTATGAGGATTGGTAGGGTGGTTTCTTCTGCAGCAGTATCTTCCTGTACGGTTATGTTGTACCTGTTGGATGAAGATGTATACAGATCTTTATAAAATAGAGTTGCGCTTTTAACGATATCCTTTCTAGATGCAGATTTACTTCCGTCTTTTTGTGTTACTCCCAGTATCCAATGCTTTCCTGGGGCTAATTCTTTTTTAATACATTTCACTAATTTTGATGAATGGATTATCTTCTTAATGAGGTCTAACTTAAAATTTCTAATGGCGTTTCTTATTTCTCTTTTGACGAGCTTGTTGACGTCCGCGTATTCACTTTTCTTTTGTTCGTTTTGTATCTTTCGGCTTTTAGTAATTCTCTAAGTTCGATTAGTTGTTTAGTGTTGCTGCTCAATTTGTCACTTTTTTGCGATGCGTTCTTTGATGAAATGGCTCTGTCGTGTGCTAATATGATACTACACTCCAGTTCTTTGTAGTGGAGTTGTACTTCTTGGGGTTTACGTATGTGTATTTCTTCTGTGCATCTTTCCAGTTCTTTTGTGAATTTAGCTGAATCTATATTCGAATGATTAAATTTCTTTCTACACTCAAGGCTTGTTTTCTGGAAATTCCTATTTTTGCTGCCACCATCCTGTGGTCAGAGTCAAATTGGAAGTTAGAGATAGTAGTCATTTCCTGTACCTTGTGTATTTGATCAGTAAGTATGAAGTCTATCTCATTTCGAGTCTTGCCGTCTGGAGAGCACCAAGTCCACTTCTCTTCTGGTCTTGTTTTAAAAAATCTACTTACAATTTTGAGTTTTTGACCTTCTGCAAACTGTACTAGTCTCTTGCCTCTGTCGTTTCTTTTTCCCCAGCCGAATCTTCCAGTTGCTTCTTCATCTGGATGAAAATTTCTCCCTACTTTAGCATTAAAATCTCCGATAACGAAGTTCAAAGGTGATCGATGGTTGTTAAATGTGTCATCTAGGACGTCATAAAATGTCTCCAATTCTCCTTGTGTGCTTGCTTCGGTCGGGGCGTAGACTTGGATGACTGTGATTCTGGTCAGGAACATTTTCAACTTCAATACCGTGATTCTCTCCGAGATTCCTATTATTTCGTCTACCTTGTTTTTCAGTCTTTTATTTATCCAGAAGCCCACTCCTTTTTGTCCTTTTGTCGATCCAATATAGCTGAATAAATCTCCATTTGGTTTTTCGAGGATTGTTTCACCGACTCTTCGAATTTCACTAAGTCCTATGACGTCGTAAGTCCTGTTCTCCAAGGCAGTTTCAAACTCTTCAATTCGCTCTTCTGATAGTAGGGTGCGTGCATTGAACGTCGCAATAGTAAGTGCATTTTTCTTAGAAAGATAGGAATATGACTTTGTTCTCTGATTTCTTTTCGCTACTATAACTTTGGGAGAGGGGGTTCGAGTATTTGTGGATTTGTATGATACATTGTTCTTTTGATTTAATTTCTTGATTCTTAGTTTTTTGTGGATTTACTCCAGTATTCCCAAGTTCCATTTATCTGCAGTCTCTGTTAACCAATTTTGACTGAATTTCCCTTCCTTTTTTCTTCTTTTGCTTTCCAGCGTATTGCTGCTTGTATTTCCCGTTCTTGACGAGTCATATCATTTTCAATGAAAATTTCTTGACCTTTTAACTTCCCTTTGTTTCTCATTACTTCCATTTTGTCATCGAAAGAATTCATCTTTACTTTGATTAATTTCCATCCGTTTGAGTCTTGTCCTATATGGAACGCGTCTGCGAATGTTTTGTTTACGCCTGTCTGGTTCAAAATATCTTCTGTAGCTTTTTTGGCATCATTAACATTATTGAAGTGAGATTCTTTTGTTTTAATAATGATATTGTTTTTCTTTTCCAATTTTACTCTCTTGTCTTCCATTTCCTCTAGGAATTTAATTCGGTGTTCAATGCCTGTAGTTTTATCGTTAGTTTCCTTCTTTATTCTTTCTACATCCATTTTGATAGTCTTAATATTTGTTTCCAGATAATCTATACTTGTTTTAACTTTGTCTTCTACTGTTTTCATTTTCTCTTTTATTTCTGTCAGTTCATTTCTGATTTCTGTGCGAAAGTCTTCTCCCTGTTTCTTTATTTCTTTAATTTCTCTGAGAATTTGTGCTAACAGTGTAGTGCTATTGTCTTCGTTTTCCATATTCTCTTTTGATGTATCTTGTTTTGAAGCAGGTTTGTTGGTATGCCTATTTGAAGGCATGGTGCAATCTCGGCTTTTGTATGAATAGTTGAGCTTGGAGGCGATAGATAGCGCCACCGTGTAGACTATGCGCAAAGAAAATTGTAGATAGTATTTTTTGAGTCAACGGAGTGCGCTAGTGTAGTGCCTCAATGTTTGTATGACAGTTGCTTGGCTGGTGTCTTGATCAGTACACTATTCTTGCACCGGAGTGCGCTAATGTCGCGCCCCTAGAGATACGTCTGTTGTAACGGTTACTTAGTGGTATTTTATCTGTTCACCGTTTTTGCACCAGAGCTCTAATGAATTCGCCTTTATTTGTGCAGAGAAATGTCACTTACTTGTGTCTACGGAAGTAATGACCTACCGTCTTCGTTGCTCATTTGATGTAGAATCCGTTGATTATTGCCACAGCTGTAACTACACAAGTTCACTCACCACCTCAGTAGTACCAACCATATCAGGGTTTATATATCAGGCCGCCAAATTAATTCAAATTTGGCACCTAATCTTGAATATAAACAATTATAAACATTCTTTGGGATGAATTAACATCAAAGGGCGTACTTTTCAAACGTCGCTCGCTCGACAAATGATTCAACTTTCAGTGCAGTCGTACATGTACGAACTGTGTTCAGACTCCGAAGCTCCATGGCGCTCTATTCTCTCCGCGTTTTTGGCGCCACAGAACAGTGTGGAGCAAATGAACTTCATACATGCGTGAATAATGACATAAAACAACAAAAGAAATAAATTTCCTTTCTCCCAGACACAAGCTTCATACCTATTTTCTTCAATATTTAATGATAAAAGCGGATTCTAATATCACGGTGTGCTAAGGTTCTTACAATTGTCGTTTTCAGAATGTTCCCTTTTGACAAAAAGCTAAGGTACACGTTTTGTGGATCATCTGCCTCATCTTCAAAGATCTACCGCAACTTAGCTAAATTGGATGCCTTAACATAGTGTTATATAATGTTCATTCCTTTCCATTTTATTTAAATTCTAATTTACCGGTTTTAAAATTAATTTTAGCTTTTAAAATGAATTTTACGAACTTAATTACTTATAAGGTTTGATTTTTTTAATTATTGTATGTCTTACACATATACTTAATGTTTTAAAATACGTCTGTACCAGATGTGAAGTTGATGGCTAGACCATCGAAAGATGCTGAAGAAACAAATAAAAGCTTAGTATAACAAAATTAATAAAAGCTTAATAATCAAAAACTACTTATCATAAAAATGTTGCAAATGGAAATAGTTTATTAATATAAAAAATTACCATTAACGCAACGTTACCAAAAACACCACATTTCGAAATAAAGTACAAAAAACGTTCCCACTGACTATAATTTACCTCCCTTCCATAGCCATTTTCGCCCGACATGTTCCAATATCTGGGCATAACGCGATGACAACAAAGCAACGGCCTGTACATCTGTCCGGAGTTATAGTGATCACTGCCTGTCTGCAGCAAAGGGCACGGTCTGCGCTCCTGTACGGCGATTTCTCCACAGCTGCTTTTCAAGGCACGTCTTCACGTTGGAATATAGAATCACGGCATTTCGCGTGTTTCTCGGTCGTGCTGCTAGATGTCGCATGACCGCGACTTGTGCCCAGAGTAAGCTACGGATTTTTGCCTATTTGCCGATTTTCATCCATCAATTAAAAACGCAGTATTTTAGGTTCCGTATTCATTTTGAGGCATTAGTAGTATTATATTTTAATACACCTAATGCTTCAAAACGAATAAGTAACCTAAAATACTTCGTTTTTAATTGAAGGATAAACATAGGAACATAGGCAAAAATCCGCAGCTTAGTCGAGAGCAGGGACTGGATCGTGCGATATCTAGCGTCAGGACCGAGAAGGACGCGAAATGCCGTGATGAATTCCCTCGTGAAGGCGTTGAGGGTCTTGAGAGGCAGCTATGGAGGAACCGCAGTGCAGTGCTTCTGGGGGCGAGGAAGTGACATCATCCCCCAGGCCCACGGCGCGCGACGGCGCGTGGTGAACGGCTTCACGGGCGGCGCATCCGACCCCGCCCGCATTCCAATCGCCCCCCCCACTCCTCTCCGCATCCAAACTATCGCTGTTACCAGTGGCGTAGCCAGGGGGTCGCGCCCCGGGTGACACCATTCTAGGCCCTCTGACCGGGAGGTCCTAGGTTCGAGTCCGGACGGCGTCAGGAGTCCCGTCAGCTTGTCACCTAGGTCAAGTTCAGTCGATGTCTGGAGGAGAATTCTATCTGCCGGCTGCTCTGATCGGTATTTTTCCGTGGTTTCTCCGATCAACACTAGGCGAATGCCGGAGCAGTACCCTATCAAACGGGCCACGGACCGCGCGCGATCTTTCCTTCCTCTTCCTTGTCCTATCCTCTCCCCTTACACACACACACACTTACACTAACATGCACTACACTACCACACATGCCGGGAGACCGGTCGGGAGCTTACAACTTGTCCCGGCGGAGCGGTGCCCCGCTGGTGGGAGATACCTGGTTGAGGGGAAAACCCCATTAGTCACGATAGGTCGGCGCCAGATCTCGCCATCCTGCGGCGGGGAAAATATCATCGCCACCTCCCGAGAAAAACACGCTCTACACTTGCGGGACTAATGACCTAAGTAATTGACGCGCCCGGAAACACGAATCCATCAATCAACCATTCTAGGGGTGACACCAATTAAAATATTTTATAGTTCGAATTATACAATTTAAATCATTTACTTAAAAAAATATTAATCAAGACTATCTGATTTGCCTTTGTTGGCAATAGAAAATGAGATTGCAATAAGCATATATTTTAATGAAATTATAAATAAGTTTCCTGCCCTAATATCTTGTAAAGAGATTTTATTAATAACTTACATTTGTTGATAAATTATGTTTCATTTTAAAATATACATTTAAAAATTATATTTGAATTATTCTTAATGACCTATAATTTTTAATATACTATAAATAACTATCATGTGCAAATATGTTTGTATTTTTAATAAAATAATGTACAATCTAGGCAGCAATTCATTTTTTTATACTTAATTTATGGAGGGGGTGACACCATTAGCTTTGCCCTAGGTGACACCAGCTGAATCTACGCCTCTGGCTGTTACAATTCGCTTGGTGCAGTTATCAAAACTCTTCCACGTTATAATCGTGTATTAAACAAAGAAAGAATTAACTAATTGTGCTACAGAATGGCGTAGACTTTCCCGTATTAGTTTTCTATTTCTTTTGGTCTCGGCTAGCTACTCGGACTTGACACATACTCTTGCCAGCTTATCGCCGCCCAAACTACATTTTTTGTCATTTTCTTAATTTCTTCGACCTAGGCCAGATAGACAGGATTTTCCTCAATTTGGAAAAAAATCGCACGCATAGTTTAGGCGCTACTGTTGTTCACAAACACCGGACAGACAGATGGACACAGACGGACACAGAAGGACAGACGAACGTGTTGCTGTCAATTGTTTTTTCGGTATCAAGGACCCACAAAATAGGGATTCTGGCTACACCACATATTAGAGGATTTCCCCCCTTAATTTAGCAACTGGATTTATCCACTTTTTTGTTATCAGGTCCAGGCAATGAATTTTTTGTGCAGAAAATCCGCCGTTTTTTCGCTCAGCATTAGATAACTTTCCCCATGCTACGTATATTACTCCATACGAAAAAGTAAAAATGGAATGAAGTTTATGAACTTCTCAGCAAAACAAATGTCACATGTAGTTTCGTTATAATTGTTGCCAAGACGATAAAGCCTTTTCGGAGGCATTGCTTCAGTGCAATCTGGGCGACTGTAGACCAAGAACAGAGAGCCAGCTATTTTATCTACAAGTTAATTAGCTCGGAAACGGTGTTTTCCCAAATAAATTTTGTGTATTTTATTCTAAGTCGGATGTGCAATTAAGAGTGTGATTATATGCAGTGTAGTACAGATCCGTGTTGGATGGTACTGTACAACGAACTGAAGTGACGTGTGATACCCAGATTATCTTAAACAAATATTTTTTTTCTTCGCGACTCGGTCATCTTAGAACCGAGGCCCAGTCATAATTTCCCACGGGTAAGTGCACGTGGATTTTTTTTTGGGGGGGGGGTCAGCATTCCCATGCTGAATCCGTTTCATACCCGAAAGTTTGTTAGCTTTGGGTACGAAATGATGGTGATAATGAAGGATGAATGGGCAATTACTAAGATATAGACAATGTTTCTGTAATTTATTCTAAGTTGGATGTGCTGCTAAGAGTGTATGAAATGATGATAATGAAGGATGTATGGACATAATAAACAGACTCACACAAATATCCATGACATCGAACCCGCGACCCTTCAGGCACGAGGCAGCTAGGGCTCTTCACCAGATTCTCAAAAAGGGCACCAATTTGTTTTCTCATAACATTTTGTGCGGATTGTGCTAAATGAAATGTATAAGATGACATCAAATCTGTTTTGCTGTATTCTTTGTTTTTTCAAAAGCTAGGCAAAATATATTTTTTTAATATCTTTCACTCCCTTCATATGCACATTTCCAGCAATTTGCATACATTATTGCGTTTGTGAGTGAACGTTTTTCAAATACCTTCCAATGAAGTTTCCCGAAAATTCCAATGAAATTTTTGTGAAAAATAGATTCAAATTTCACATTTGCAATAATGTTTAAACGACAATTTCCCAAAAACGGCTCCAAATTTTTCAACAAAAAATGTTCATATAAGTATAGATTTTCTTCTTGTAAAATATTCCTACAGTAATATTTCGGTTCTATAATTAATACGAAACCCTAAAACACGAGAAAATTTATAAAAATATAAACTCTTTACTCTTGTTTAATATTCTTAAAATATTATTGCAAGATCGCGCGCGGTCCGTGTCGCGTTTGTTAGGGTACTGCTCCTTAGGAAACCGAGAAATTGAGAAAATTTTTTAAAAAACGTACATTGTGCGCCTATAGATGGCAGTTGGCAAGAGGATGAAGCAAAACCGAAAAGCTAGCCCAAACATTAGATATTAGAAAACTAATACGAGAAAGTCTGTGCAATCCTGTAACATCACTACTTACTTATAAAATAATATAAGATCAAAAATGTGTGCTTTGGAAAATAATCCGTACTGCTTCAACACATTACAGTAAACCCTTGTTAAGCAAACTCCGTTAAGGTGAACACTCGGTTAAGACGAACAAAATTTGGGCACCGAAGGTGACGTACTCATGTTAAAAATGTTAAAATGTACTCATGTTAAAAATGTCTTAAAGGGAGTTCTATCGTTTAACACGAATTTCGTTTATCACCAATTACGAACAACATTTTAGTCCTTGCGTCATTTCACACGAACTTTCAGTTTCTCTCTTTATTTTTCTTTTTGCTTCTCTGCAAGCCGTCGCAGGGTTGCGACAAGAAAGAGACAAGATGGTACTAGCAGGTTTATTCACAAACAACCTTTTTGCAACTGTCTATATTGCCAATAGGAATTCTGTGTTCACTAGGCCGCTATATTATTGTCCCAATTTAGAACTGCCCTGAACGAAACACGTGTGCGCTTCGCACCGAAGGCGGATCATCTTGTGCCATCAGTCCGAGCACAGGCGGGATTCGGGGGGGGGGCAAGGGGAGGGGGCCAACTGCCCCCCAATCTTGGGACAAATTAAAAAAATATATATTTCATTTTATTTCGCAAATCTTCAAATGTATATATAAAATATTTATTTGTTTCTGTATTTTGAGAAGAAATGTAATAATAAATAAGCGAACAATAATTTTATTAAGCTGAGCAAATAATATACATTAATAAATTGGTGAACTTTAGGTCAGTATTATCAAATGCGCGGGATAGTGTTCAGCGTTATTTTGAATATCCTTATTAATAAATCCTCTTTCAATTATATATTGCTTTTAAACGTTATTTACTTGGAAATTAAACAGTTTAATGCCTAAAATCATGATTCATAACTAGGCCTCTGATTTTAGGACAAAAGCCTATTTAGGATGTTGTGAAAAGTAATTGCAGATGTTTATGAATCATGAGAAAATATATGTACTGAAAGTATCTAATATGCCTAAAATGTCCTAAAAAGGGCGGTTGAGGTCTGTTTTAATATGTTTAAACCCAACGCACCGAAATCTTTCACTCAAAATACCGAACAAAAGAAGCCCTGCAAGTCAACATAATAAGGATGTTTCACGCTCGTCTCCGATCAGCACGCACTTCTTGGGCAATTGCACCCATTCCTGATGCAGCTGCGTTGTTGGCAGGTTGAGGCTTATCACCGCAGCGCGTCGTCTGCGAAATCCAGGCGAGGAAAGGCCAGGCAAAAGCCTACTCTCAGACAGGCGTATATCACAAAATACTGTTCAGTGTTTAAATGGGTCGTGTGCTACAATTTTTTTGGGGGATGGGAAGAAGGGACGAGTGAAAAAGTTCCAGGAGATGTGAGCATGAGAAATGTAACTAAATTTGTTTGCTCCCATAAATCTGTCAGTAAAAAGTTAATTTTCAGCCTTAAAAATTATTTTAATAGACAAGAGAGCCTTTTTGAAAAAAAATTGGAAAAAAATATTGATTATATACTGTAATAGTTTAGCCATCTATTACAAATGAAATAGGTAAATAACATGAAGTGACCATTGGTTTATGAACCGGGTATAGAACTTTATGTAGAAACTTCCAGAGCGGAATGTAGAAAAAACAAGTGAAGGTGATCTAAGAGAAAACGAGTATTTCGGACGAACATGTGAACGCAGTGGGGAATTAATGGTTGCGTGTTACTAGTCAACGCGCAAAATTATAAGGAACAGAATAAAGTTTGTTTCAGCGAAATCGGGTCACAGAAACGCATAATATCACGAGTTTTGTGATCACGACATTGACTTTTAACATGTTAAAGAACGAAAACAACAATGGTCGTGACGTCACTTGAGAAAAGTTTGGATATATTAATAAATTAAACGAAAACTAGTGTGTCTACCGAGATTTGGCATATACCAAAGTATTCCGTGGAATACGGGCCAAATTATAAACGTGGTGACACAATTTTAGGACGCCGAACATTAATAGATAAACATTATGTTACATTAGTTAATTGAGAAATAAACGAGCGATGTTTGTAGGCATGAGACGCACGAAAAAGCATTCTTTTAACAAAATGAAGCGAGAAAAGTGATGTCTAAGAAGTGGAATGGATACGAAATTTTAATTGGGAATTTTACAATATAATAAGACAATCCAGGAAGTGTTAGAAATTAATAATAAACTATTTTATAAGTTATAAAGCAGAAGACAGTAGAGGCGCTATTGTTTTGTTCGGGAAAAAGCTATAAATGCTTTAGGACAACAATGGGGGTCAGATGGGGGAATAGCTTGGTAGCGAGAGGCAGAATCCGCGTCGCTTGTTGCAAGAATAATTTTAAAATTTGGATTTGTAATTTTTTGATGAAGTGTTCTCTTCTGGACTCGTACTAGTCAACTATTATAAACTGTGAGAGGAGTGAATAACTTCGTGGCGAGTTGTACTCCGCGTCACTCGTGATATTATTTTAACACGCGAACTTATAAAATTTCGAGAAGGTGTTGCTCCTTCGGACTTGTATTCGCAAGGTGGCGGAACTGTATGCCGTGTGATGTGAACTATTTTAGTAGTAATATATAAAGCTATGCCACGCGCGATCATAATTTTGAGTTTTGTGAAGTTTGAAAGTTTTTCTACTAATGTTTGGAACTGGTGTTACTTCGACCATTGAAAAATCGAAGCGGGTGTCGCCGAACGAGGTGTGCCGAGGTGCAGCAGACTCGAGCGCGTCTTTACATATCGTCGCCGTGGTCAGTGCCAATTTGGGGGGCACTGGTAATTCGGCGCTAGCAGGCAGCAGTGGAGCAGAGTTCTTACGCATGACGGCTTGAGATCTTGTGTGTGGACCCGGTCGTTGCTTCGTTAACAACGAAAGGGAAGTGGAATATTTTTTTGTTTTGCAACACTCCAGTGAAGTCAATGACTTTGATTTCTTTGCTCTTGGGGAGAATAAATGGTTTGCAAAGCCAAAACTGGAAACATTTTGGGGGGGATTGCAATGTAATGGGTGTGGCCACAGTATTGAGCTCATTATTTCGTAATAACGTTTGGGTATAATATGTTTATTGATTTTTGTGATTTTTATGATATCGTGTTTTGTTGATGTTGTGTGGTATTGATTCTTTTATGAGGGTATTAATGTTTCTGTTGGTTAAAAAGAAAATAAACAAACGAGATCGTGAGTTCTCATTTTGATGTTACGTAACCGGCGTTTTTATCACATAGCTAGCTGATCCTGGTCCCTGCATTGGCGTGGCGCTTGTGTTCTGTAGAGAACAAATCACGGCCCGCCCTGATAAATTTATGTAAACAGGAAAACTCCGGATAGTAAAAGGGGGGGCACAGTGTATTGTAGATATTACAGGTGATCAGCAAGGAAGTTTTTCGTGATCAACAATAGGAGTTGAGAGGGGAGATTTTCATTACATTAGTGCCCAGTTCGTAGGGCGTTTTAGAAAATAGGAAAGGGGGGTTTTTCGTTGCATTGGCGCCCGTTTCGTGGGCGTGATCGATATCGGTAGCAGTGTGAGAGGGGGTTTTTCGTTACAATACTATACTGCTAATTATGAATGTAAAGAAAATATGCTTGTAGAGTCTCTCGTAAATGTAAAAATACTTCTTCCTGCATAATAAAAATTGCCTAATTTAATCCTTTTGAGACAATTTCTATATGCCAGAAATATAACTTTTTCATGTCTATTTTTTGGCCTGGCTTAGTCATTCTGTAACTTATTTTAAGTGCCTGAAACGTCGATTTTAATGTCTATTAGTGCCTAATTTGGTAATTTTGTTGCCTATTTTATGTGCCTAAATTAATCCTTTTTTGTGAGTAAAATTCCGAGGTCTAGTCATAGCACTCAAATTTTTACTCTCAAAAGGAAATAGTATTTCCCGTTTATTAGATGTAGATAGAGTTAAAGGTGGTGATATGAACCATTTATATAATACGAGCCCCCTTGGTATCTTTTCATATATCGGAAACATTCTAGCAGGAACAATTTTAACTAGTTTAATAACTCCTGTTGCTAATATAGCTTTGTCGTTCAGTTGTATATGCGAGCTGATGTGAAACAGAGGTGTTCGTATTTTCTCGGTTCTAAAAGCTTTGGAAGGTATGTCTTTGGCTTTCAATTAGAGTTGAGTTCGCTTAGACCGATTCTGATTTTTAACGAATGAAATACAATATGTTTTAAATGTGATTTTTATGCATTCAATCTGTAATTTTGAACTATCATAGACCGGTTTTAGTTTGCAGAATTTTAATATGGCGATGGTTGTAAAACGAGCCCCGAACTATGGTGGGTATACGAGCGTACATATACGTATGAGCCCCAAACTTTAACTGCTTGTATTTCATACACTACAACTTGTGTTCTTACTATTTTTGTTTTAGATGCCACCAAAGATTCTAGGGCCCAAACAAAAAGAAACTATTGGAGCTACAGAACGACACAGATTTTCTCGTAGTAGCTAATTTCCTAATTTCTTTGGACGGGGCTGACTTTTCGATCGTGTCCCATCCTCATGCCAACAACTATCTATCGCCGCCCGAACATTTTTTCACCTTTGCTCTATTTTTCGGTTTCCTAATGGCAGAACCGGAAAACTACTTTAAAAATATTATTGAAAATTAAAACCTCGTCCTAAACGGAAATTTTCGTTGAAAAATTTGATGCCGTTTTTACGAAAATGGCGTTTAAGCGTTACTGTAAATGCAAAATTTGAAGCTCTTTTTCACAGAAAACAATTGAGATGTCGAAACACATTATTGGAAGTCGTTTCAAGCACGGCCACTCACAAATGTGTTAATGCAAAAAGCTCTTTTTTACAGAAAATTATTTCGATTTCGAAAAGCTTTATTGGAAGTCGTGTGAATCTGCCACTCACAAATGCAATAATATATACAAATCGCCGATAATGTGCATATTGAAGATATGAGAAAAATTTCAACAAAATTACTTTTGTGTAATTTTTGAAGAAACAAAATAATACACCAAAATGAATTTTAATCCATATTAAACACTGCAATTAGCATTACCCGTACAAAAAGTTTGAAAAAAAAATTTGGAGCCGTTTTTGAGAAAACGGTGTTTGAGTGTTTCTGAAAATGCGGAAATTTAAGTTGATTTTTACAGAAAACTGTTGAGTTTTCAATAAAATTTATAAGACAAAATTTAATGTACATACGCAATCAAGTCGAAATAAAAGTGGAGGCTCATATTATCACCCTGCACAGAAGACTGCATTTTAATTAAAATAATTTATTAATGTAGATTTCAAAATATGTATCCTACATTTATGTATACACATTTTTGATCATAATAAACAATAAAAATGTTCAATATTTCGATATATGATTCACTGAGAAAAATGCATTGATGAATTTACAGTTCGGATCGTTCAAATAACAATGAAGATCGTCACTTCTGTGTTCAATGTTCAATGTTATTAATTTAATTAATAACATTAAATAATAATCAATTAAATAATTAACAATATTGAAAACAGCGTATGTAGTTACAGCACAATTAATTGAAACCATTCATATAAACGAATTTTTCGTGTTCACAATAGCGCCCAAATTTCCCCCCCCCCCCCTCATGGAAGATCCGAAATCCCGCCTCGTAGTCCGAGTCACAACTCGATGTCTACTTGTATGGCAATAACAACCCATCGCCTAAACGAATTCTCGCACCAACCTGTACGTCAGTAATGAATATCGTATCAAGAAATACTATCCTATTCTGTAAGGAACTTTTCACCAGAAAATGATTTGTAAGTACATTTTTTTTTCGCGTTGTAGGACAATAATTTCCTTCTCGTGTGCATTTTTTGTGTTATTGTCACAAACCATGTAAAATTGATGTGCCGAATCAGGTAACACTGTCGATGTAAGAGATTATCATACTAAAGTTTCTATCACGATATACAAAATATTATACAGTAGTACGTATGTCTCCATATACAGTAAATGATTAGGGTAAAAAAACGTGTTCCAAAAATAAAATTTGACGCCCCTGTTAGCACGAATTGTTTTAACACGAGCCCTTGACTTTTCGGTTCCTTGAGACTCATGTTAACGAGGTTTTACTGTGTATTGAAATAAGTATGCGGAGATACATTATCAATTTTTTTGCAGTAATAAACGGAGAATTTTTTTTCGTAACACACAAATTGCTTGTTAATAAAAACATTGAGAGGACTGCACGGTTAATGGACTACACTTCGTGAACAGCACCTATTTAAATGAAACGTAATCGAAACAACGTGTTGAACGTGCAACACCACAACTGTGCGGTTAGCAGACGTAAAGATCGCCAATAAGCCGGAGGCTCGTATTATTTGTTCATAAATCCTGGAAGTACGATTTCCAACATCGCTCCTCATGTTTCTTTGCTTTCGGCGATCGCTTTCACATTTAGAGATCGCTTCTCCTTAATAGAGAAGATTGATGCTCCGAAACCCCATTAAGCGTCTTCCAGAACGAATCCTTTTATTTTTTGCTGTTGACACGAAACAATTATGTCCAATACTCTTACTCCTTCTTTTCCTCCTGCCCATTTTTTTGTGACTCTTGAAAAGCGCCCGTCCAGTAAACGCTTCTCTCTCTTCTTGAATGCGGGACGTCCTTCAGCGTAAAACCATTAATTTTCTAGACCACTGCATTTCCCTCACAGGCGTTTCCCATGGACATATTACGCATTCCATAATAGAAGCAATCGCGTCCCGCATTTTTCCCATGCTTGGGGCCCTTTTTTGCCGGGGCGTTCGGGTGTTACCGGGCGGCGGCGGCGGAGGCGGCGCGGAGCTGCCCGCTCGGAGCGCCTCCGGGCGCTGGGCGGTGGGCGGGGGCGGGGGCGGCACGCGAGGGCGCCGCGGGGCGTTCCCAGGCCCCGCGCGCCACGCCCTCCCGCGGCGCTGCCAACCCCTGCGACGGACGCTCATTCAGAGGCGCGCGCCCTCATTCATGCGCGGGCGGCGGGGGGGGGGAGGGCATCGGAGATTTTTTTGTTAAATAGTACACATATTGATTACTACATTTTATATTATGTATGTACTGTAGATATGATACTACGCAATATTATTTAATACAATAACAAAAAAGCAAGGTCCAATGAGTATTTATTGACAATCACAATATTTTAATCAGTAGTAAAATCATGTGACTGTCAATAAATACTCTTTGGACCTTGCTTTTTGACGGCGGGGGGGGGAGGGCATCGTGGATTTTTGTTAAATCATAAACATATTTGTTACTACATTTTATATTATTTATGTACTGTAGATATGATTCTACGCAATATTATTTAATACAATAACAAAAAAGCAAGGTCCAATGAGTATTTATTGACAATCACAATATTTTAATCAGTAGTAAAACTGTAGTGTTTCGAAGACGTACACTTTCTCCATTTCCGAAACATTACAATTTTACTACTGATTAAAATAATGAGACTGTCAATAAATACTCATTGGACCTTGCTTTATTGTTATTGTATTCATTAGTTCCATGAGAATTTGAACCTTAATATGTTAAACAACTATGCAATATTATTGTTTAAATAATTACATAATTCAAACATAAATATTTATATCAATTTTGCCAACTAAAGGAAAGTAAAGGAAAACTCTAGGCCAGTGTTGTCAAGGTCGATGCCAAGAGCGGGAGTCCGTGGCACGAGTGCCACGACGAAATCGCCTCTCCACGCATTGCCTAACCCCGCCGCAAGTGACAGCGCCATCCCTATTGGAAAACGGCGGGGTTATTGATAGTTTCCTCTCCCGACGCTACTGGCACAGAGAAGCTCGTGGCATGGCACGGTGCCGCGAGGCGTGCCACTGCCACCAGTAGGAGACCTTGACCCTACTGGTCTAGGCCTTTTGGAGAGGAGGCATGGCCCTCATGCCGCCCTTGGATCCTGCGGATGGAGGCATTTGTACATAAGAATGCAATGATCGGGCACTATAATCCCATTGATGAGACTAGAAAGAAACGGATACATGCACATCACGTCAAATCCCAAAAATGTACGATGTTTTTTCTTAAATCCGGACATACAAAAGAGACCCTTTTTTATTTACCTGAAATTTGATTTGTGTAGTTATCTACATATTACATTTACGCACATTTCGCAAAATATTATCAACTGATGTTCCGAATGTACAAATTCCTGGTTTGTTTCACTTAATACTTTGAAATGTCTTTATTTTTTATCTGTTAAATTAATTTTTCAAAAAAATAATACTTCATTAGTAATTTTTTAAATAAAATATTTTTATATTAATCAGATAATCAGATCAGATATCAATCAGATACAAAATTGAAAAACATATAGGCATACTTCTTGTTCAATTTTCAATGAAATGCCACAAACGAATTCAACTACCGCTTTTCCTCGTGTAAACGAAAAGAGTTTTACTGCTGTGTCCCTTAGTTCCCCCATGGGACCCCCTCTTGACCTTGCTCTACCATAGAGTAAAGATGTACATCCTTAGTCTATGGCTGTACAATATTACAGATCGCTTGTCAAGGGACACGAGTAAACTTTTCTGAACATCAGTCGAAATACGCATCTTGTAAAGTGAAGAGAGCTACAATTTGTATTGTGAATCGTGTGCCCACTGTGCAAGACGAGTGGCGATCACCGTGCGAGATACGACAGATGATCAAAAGATATTTAACCTATCTGATCACGATTTTAAGAAGAGAAAATCTCGGATTCGGGCAAAAAGCGATTTTCTAGTGAACCTTGATTTCGATGAGTAATTCGAATTGCGAATTTGATTAATGTCGGAAAATTATTTACTTATTCGATGGTTCAAATGTGAATCAAAACTATGTATTACTCAGGGTCCTTTTTGCGCAATAGGTATCACATAGGTATTTTTTGTGCAATTCGACGTGGAATGGTTTCCATACGTCAGATAAGAAATGTATTGCAACCGTCCTTCCTACTTGCCCTCACGTTATTGCGCCAATGCAACCGTATTCTCCTTTTTAATATCCAATGCAACCGAATATATTACTATCCCCTCCTCTTTTCAATTAATCAATATTATTATTATATGACAACGTTGCATAAATTTATGTCGAATCGTAGGTCGTGGTCGGCCCCGTACGGGAAATACCTGTAAACAGCGTTCAATATTGCAACGTACACAGGACTGCTAAATACTGAAATGAGAACACATTATTTTTCAAAAAAGGAAAGAAAGAACTTTAATCCTTTTCTCTCTTGTTATTCTCTCAACAACAATGTAACAATGCGTGAAATATAAATTCACTCGAGCTTGGCAACAGTGTTATAGCTCAAATACCCTTACATGAAATTAATATTAATCAGCTGATTCCAAATTACTGTATATTCAGGAATTACTTTTACCCAAAAAAAACCAATGTCATTAACAAATTTTTCTCGTACGTACGTATTTGCAAATGTAACAATGAAAAAAAAATGAAAAACAAGACTAAATTTTACATTGCTAGTTAACAACAATTGCGTGTGTTCTGTTCTTTAAAATTTCGATATTTCCACCGATCTTGTCGGAGTTTATTTAATTTACTTGAATGTGCGCAAAACGAATATCTGATTTAATAATTACGCCGCGATTGCGATACTTTCCTGTTGTGCGTTCGTCTAGACAGCGCCGTCGCCAGTTCGGTCGTCCTGCGCGTGCCCACGTACACGCGCCGACGTACTCGCACGCTCGAATCTTGCGTATGTTGGTTTCTTCAAAAAATTCCCCGGGAATTCCAGAAATTGCCCGATCACGTCGAAGCACAAAGTCACAAAATCATTAAACTTCTTCTCTCTTCCAATACGCTCACTGCATCAAGAGATGTTCGCGCTATCCGTTCACATGTCCATTGCACGGTACCGATTCGCCGTCAAAATGTCTAAGTCCAAATCTTTTAAAAAAAATCTCGAGTTCGTCCAACGTGGACACGATGTTTCTATCCCCACTGACTAGGCAGAACTCTTCTTAAAATCATGTCGATTTAACATGTTACCTCGCAAGAGAAAAAATGCCGGCGAACTCCATTCTTGCCTTTTCATTGTTGTTTTCTTAATTTTTTCTAAAATGTCCAATATCATTTATTTTGACACGCTTGTGCGTTTATTTACTAACGCCTTTTCCCAATGTTAAGGTTTTCTTGCCCAAACAGATATTTTCGATCTTTTTTTACGTCGAAAATGCGAAATTTCTCCGTCGACATTACACACCAATTCGTCGCTTGTTTTTGGTATTATTAATTCGTAATATTTTTTATTTCAGAAATTCAATGTTCTATAAACCCTTTGGATCAGCTATAATTTTTTCATTAAATTTATACAACGACGATTCACACGCCTCTCGTTGCCTAATTAAAATTTCTTCATAAAATTTTGATATTTTAAGTTATTATATCTGACACGTCACTGGGGCTTTTTCTCTAAAATTTTATATTCTAATTATAAATGAACCCGTCGTCCGATCGTGTTCAAACAAAGACCACAATGTTAGTTTATTTATTTTCCAGCTAACAGTACGGTCAGATTTCTTTCCAAAACTACCGAATCCATTGTGTTTTCCAAAACTGTCGAAATATACTTTCCGCGGCACGCTGTTCTTCTGTCTCGCTAGTATCGATTCATGTACACGTTGCTTCTATTGACCATAGTTTAATAAATATTTATTTCTTGTCCACAATTGTTTTTGGGGAATGTATCATAAATGAAACCATTACAGTATGTAGAGTAAATGTGTGCTATGAACAGGACACTAGTCTCTAAAAAAATTTAAAGTCGTATTATTACTATTTTGAATGCGACGTCTCTCACGCTTTAAACTGTTTTAAAACAACTTTCACATTAATTAAATTGAGTTTTTTAAATAGACTAGGAAAACTCGGCAGACGTTTTCCTGCCCATCATCTCCCTCTTTCCCCTCCGATCTCCGTTTCTCACTGTCTCCCCCTCCCTCCCTCACTCTGTCCATGTATGTCTCTGTGTCGCTCTGTCTCTGCCGCTCTCTGTCCCTCTCATTCACATTTACTTGTAGATTCTGCACGTCTCTGAGCTGGTGAGATAATATCGGGAAGCGCCGGACCAGCAAAAATGTAATAGAATGTCCAGGAAGAGTTCATTATGTAGATTACGGTGTGAGAAACGTTTCTTTGAAGCCTTTGGCATCAAAATTTTAGTTTTTAAGCCACCCAGAACACCTCGTTTAGGAGTTATTTAACGATGTAGACTCAAAAAGCTGCCGAGTGTGTTGCAGGTTGCATTTGACGTGAATATATTGTGAAAATGTAGCGCTATGTAGTGGAGATACAATAGAATTATTAACACACAAACCTTCTGGTGAAAAAACACGTAGAAGTGCCAACTTTCATGGAGGTCGTTCCAACGGTGTTGGAGTTTTGCTCTTATATACATACCTTTATCCAGTTTTATATATAGAGACAAGAACGATATGCCAAATATGGGCAGTTCCGTACCAGCAGTCCGAGATGAGTCAAATGACACCTTCCTTGTCCCACACGGTGGACTGAACGGGGTCGAACTGCGATCGACGAACGCACGCAGGTAACTCCGATTACTTAACGCGGAGCACGTGTCCCTGAGCGATCGGTGTTCAAAGCTTCTCTGGCATTCTTTCGTGCGTAGGAAGCAAGGGAAAGAACAGATGGAGCTCGAGTTCTTACAGCTGGGAAGACAACACTCGTCTGTGAAGAATCTTCAAAATATTCCCGATTCGGCACCTCAAAAAATAGACGTTCAAATTCAAATGACGATGCCGTGCAAAATTGAAAAAATATTTCAACTGAAAATTTACGCTCTCACAGTACGGTTGCTGCGACGTAGAAAGAGGCTGTGAATCAACCAGAGAGTTGTAGCAACGATCTAGGAAGTTATGAACCAAAACTTGGGTAAACGTACTCAACAATGGTGAAAACTGCATTTAATTCACTTGGGAGTTATTATGTTTTAGCTGCAATCAAACGCGAACGGGAACACATGGACAGTTACAAAATGATTTGTTTTACAATTAATGTGGATTATAGACGTGCATTTTCAGTTCAAATTTTAGGATATTTGATTTTGTACACAGACAATGTAATTTCGAATGCGGTTTGGTTGTAGCAAACCGCCCCAACTCACCGCACCAACGGCAGCAGCAGCAGTACAGGAGCAGCACTCGCGTCACAGACGCCACAATCGCCCCTCACGCAGGAGAACAGTGCAGATCCCAATTAAATGCCTTCTTTTTTCTTTTTTTCTTCACTTTTAACCTTTTAAACTTTTTCTTTAGCTTTTAACCTTTTTTCTTGAACCTTTAACTTATTAAAAAAAGCTTTTTTTAAAACTTTTTCTTTAAGTATTAACTTTTTAACTTTTAACTCATTTATGTATTAGAAATTGTACGTGAAAAAGTCTGAATAAAATTTTATATTTAAACGCTAGAAAATAATACATTCTTAAACCTGTGAATGAACGGGAACTTGAAAGAAAATGAAATGGCATTGTAAGGGGCGTAATTTGGGAGAAAAGAAAAGTTTAATGCGAGTAGTGATAAAAGAGATACGAAGAAGAGAAGGGAAGAGGAAAGAGGTAAAGCAAACATCTAACCACAAAAAGAGAACCTACATAGAGAACTGAAGAAGAAAGCAATAAACAGAGAACAGTCGTTTCTGAAAACATGCTTAGGAGCTGAATACAGTCAAGCAGCCTTGATTGAGTGGTCACCTCCATTAATGACAATTTTTTAGCGGAAACAATATCCCATATGACACGTGTGATTTTTCACATTACAGGCACATTTTACAGATTAACATGTATTCGACGGTCACAACTTCCTGACGAACATGATCCGTTAAGCTAAAACACATTTTGATCCGTAAAGTTTGAATGCTATGTTTTGATCTGTACAGCCAAAGAAACGAAGCCATTAGGCAATGTATGTTGATTCAGAATCTTCCTACATCGAGAAATGAATCCAGTTTTATGTAATTTTACTTAAAAATGTGTTAACGACCAATGCATTCTTAACTTCATTCCAAAAAAAAACAGACTGCACGTCCGCTTCTCATATTCTTACCGTTTCCAATAAACGCCTACTTGTGTCATTTATATCCGGAACCATAATGGCGCTTGCTCCACTGAAGCCTATGATTATCATTTTAAATTCCAAAAATCGAAGAACAAGAAAGTCATGCCGGATCCAAGTACTCTGAGCGGGAAAGATGGCTCAGTGCATCAACTGATGTCACTGTGGTGCCTCTGACCAGGTAGTACTAGGTTCGAGTCCCGATGGTGCGGCGGCAGGATTTTCGATACTAGCTTGTCAGCTAGGTCGCATTCAGTCGCTGTCTGGAAGAGAATTCTAGTGGCCGGCTGCTCTGACGGATAGTTTTCCGTGATTTCTGCTATCAACACCAGGCGAATGCCGGAGCAGTACCGTAACAAACGGGGCAAGGACCGCGCGCGAACTTTCCTTCCTCTTCCTTGTCCTATCCCCTCCCCTTATACTCACACTATCATGCACTACACTATCACACATGCCGGGAGACTGGTCAGGGGCTTAGAGCTAGTCCCAGCTGGGGCGGTGCCCCGCTGGTGGGAGATACCTGGTTAGGGAAAACCCCTCGACGACAGGTCGGCGCAAGATATCGCCATCTAGCGAGGGATAATCATCGCCATCTCCCGATGAAAAGCCAGCACTACACATACGGTACTAATGACCCTAGTAATTGACGCGCGCGGAATCACTAATAATCAATAAATCCAAGTAATCTTTTTACATCAACTCCAGCAAACATGGAAGAACTACACCTTGAGCAATTTAGTGGTGTCAGTTGGCAGCAGTGCTTGTCCATGCGTGTCGGGGGAGCGCGTCCGCCTCCGCATTCGCCTCAATGGAATCTCACGTGATGTCCAAAGGCAGCACGGCAGCCGCAAACGAGCGATTTCTTCATTCATGGAAGTATGGAACGAAGACGGGACGCATTTTAAGTTTTCTTCAAGCAGAATTCCTCATATATCCCGAGTATTTTCTTCACTCGATAATCATTGCTTGAACGACCTTCTCATGCAGAACAAGGGGCAGTGGCGTAGCTACGGGGGGGGGGGGGCAGGGGTCGGCGTGGCCCGGGTGACACCATTCTAGGGGTGATACCAATTAAATTATTTTATGGTTGGAATTATATCTATCTATATCTATCTATCTATCTATCTATCTATATAATTTAAATCATTTACTTAAACATTTTATATATCAATAGTTTTCTTCGTTTTAGTAGTTTGAACATTTTATTGTTGGAGTTATAATTTTTATGGTTTAGTTAAAAATTATTTATATTCATTTAATTATTTATATACATTTAAATCATAAGCATAGATTATGATTTAATTGCAATTATTCTTAATTACACACATTTTAAATATATTATAAATAACTATCATGTGCAAATATGTTTGTATTTTTAATAAAATAATATATAATCAATGCAGCAATAGATATTTTTATACTTAATTTATGGGGAGGTGACACCATTAGCTTCGCCCCAGGTGACACCAACTGTAGCTACGCCACTGACAAGAGGGAAAAGTTTAAATCAGTAACGCCATAACTGAACTAGTGGTAACTAAGAAGAAGATTAGTACACATATGTAGAAATTAACGCATTATTCTACCGTCATCCATCTCCTATCTACTATAGTTATAGTTAGTTAAGAGGAAGAATATTGGAATCACCTCAACAACACGATCTCGAAATGTTGGTCGTAAAATTAATTTTTAAGGGAGTTTTTAGTTGAAACTTCGCACACACGTCATTGTTTCAAAGATGGTTAAGATTACAGATAAATACACACAGACAAACGTCTAGGACTGAGCGATCTGGAGATATCAGTGGAAATGGCATTCACAGTGAATGGGAACCTCCATTAGCGGCCGGGGGATAATTCCGTCATCATGCTGACACTCCGCCTGGGGTGGATCGAGTAGCCAAGCGGAAGCCCTTGTCGGCCCCAAGCTCGGACAAAGGAGGAGGGTTTGGGGTCAGACTAGCAATCTACCCACTGTAACGACACACCACTGCTCACAGAACCATACATAGCCTCGGATTTGGACCAAACAAGTTGACGAAACAGACAGGAAAACGCGATCCAGGCAGACCGAAGAAAAGATGGATCGAAAGTTGGATTTCCACATCTCCTGAATCATCCTTTCGGTGAAGTATGAAGAAAAACAGGTGTTAACCTTAATAAAAGAAGAAGAAGAGATGCTGACACGTTCCCGAAAAAAGGGGGGACTTGAAAATCATAGGTATAGTACATTTTTCTGTGGGGAGCTGAGAATCAATACAAAATTAATGAAGAAGGAAAGGTGCGAGAATTATGTACTAAATCCCAGTTCCTTTCAGTTTATAAAAATAATAAAATTAAAATATTGTTGGTCCGTATTTCTTTTGGGAAAACAGGGTTTCAAAGAACCAACAATATGCGTTGTTGACAGCTGAACGCAAGTTTGTGAATCATAACACAACACTCAGCAAATTTATTGTATTAAAGAGTGGAAGCTAAGTATGAAAAATGTACTAAATAGAATTTGTATCACATCAATATTTGATCTGAAGAAATATTTACTTTTATACGAACTTAACTTCAGAACCTGATTTAACGTTCAGCATATTTAATTAAATTGCATAGCAATTAATTCAATAATTCTATTAATCATGTAGTAAGTTATTACAATGTCAATCTCGAAGTAACTTAATCACATTACCGAATTCCCATTAAATATATTTTTAATGATGGCCGTGCAAACACGAAAAATTCATATTTCCTTTGCTCTCACAATACAAATTCCAACCACGCATAGGCTTCTTTTTTAGAACCGTTCAGAAATGAGCTAAATTTATGAAATATTCTCTGACCGACTCAACCCTAGCCCTTCGGGGCGCTCAAATTAAGTGGCATGTGGGTGAAAACACAGGTGCGCAGCGCCTTCAGGATTTATGGCGGCGGCGGCGGGAGTTGGGGCGGGGGCGAGGGCAGGACTGGGCCGGGGGCGGGGCTGGGGGTGGAGCCGACGCGCCTCGCCCCCGCAGGAGCTCGCTGCCGCCCTCGTCCCCGCCGCCACCTCCTCTCCTCCCCACTCCAACCGGGAGAGGTAGCTCAGGCCAGCAGTACCTTGTCAGCTATGTCGAAGTCAGTCGCTGTCTGGAGGAGAATTCTAGCGGCCGGCTGCTCTGATCCGTAGTTTTCCGTGGTTTCTCCGATCAACTCCAGGTGCATGCCGGAGCAGTACCCTAACAAACGGGCCACGGACCGCGAGCGATCTTTCCTTCCTCTTCCTTATCCTATCAATTCCTCAACTCATTAAGCATTACTTGCAATGATTTTACACTCTTTCTGAAAATTAGAATAAACACATCTTGCTCCACTTAAAATACTGGACATATTAGCTAGATTTATTCCTTCTTTTTCTACACACAGACTTACACTAACATGCACTACACTACCACACATGGCGGGAGTCTGGTTGAGCTTAAAACTGTCTCGAATGGAATGGTGCCCCGCTGGTTGGAGATACCTAGCTGGGGAACCCCCGCTAGTCGACGGTAGGTCAGCGCCGGATCTTGCCATCCAGCGGGCGAAGATCACCGCCACCTCCAGACGAAAGAACATGCACTACACTTATGGAACGAATGACCTCGGTAGTTGATGCGTCCGGAATCACTATCAATTAATCCCAACTCTAGATCTCGCTTGACGGGTCTAGCTCTACATTTGCGTGCCTTAGCAGCAGACCTCACCTAGCCTCATCAGCTGTCTTTCGTGCGACATCCTATCTCCCCTGTTGCCTTCTCCGTTCATCTGGACCTCTGTTTAACTTCCGCCCTTGTCCCCAAACTTGAACGTGATGCTAACCCGCGTCTCCTTTTCCATAGGAGTTGTTGGGCATTCTTATGCCAGAGATCCTGCAGTCACTGGAGTGTTTCCTCCGAGAGTTTGTTCGTGCAAGTATCTAGGAATCCTTTAGATAGTAAATTAAACTGGAAAAGCCCCGTAGATTTTGTTGTGGGAAGGCCTAGAGATCTCTTCACTTTGTAATGCACATCTTAGAAAAGAGTACGACAAACGCAAAGTAAATTGCTTATTTTTCGCTTTTTCGTCCGATAATGGAATATGGAACAATTTGTTGGGATTTGCACAAAATTATACAGTGTAAAAAATTGGAAAGGATTCAGCGTAGGGCACCAAAATTTACTTTCAGGGTCAAGAAAATGGCAGGTTGGGATTCACTCGGAAACAGGCGACAAGTAGCAAGAATCTGCGACTTGTACAAAGTTTATAGCGCTTATCCAGCTCGGAAAGAAATTAATCGGCGGCTACGTATTCCTACATACATCAGTTGCGGGGATCACAGGCACAAAATAAATTTCAGACCACGGTTGTCGGGAAATTTTCTTTCACAAATCGAACGATAACAGAATGAAAAAAATTGCCTGCAAAAGCCATTGAACCCTTTCGTCGAAGCATTCAATAGTTTAGGAAATTAATTCAGGTTATTATTAAGTAAATGAGGGAGACTAGTAGGTTTTTTTGCGATATATAAGTGTTATATTGTAAAGTGAGGTATCGTGCAGTGTAGAGCAGACAATAAACAAGGAAGTGTTTGAAGAGTCAGAGTGAAGTGCAGTGCAGTGGCAGTGCAGTGTGGTCTTAATTGTAGAAACATTTAGTGCAGATGTAGATTATAGAAGTTTTTTCCCTTAACGTAATTTAATAATTTATGAATCAGTCAGATTTTATATTATTATTATTATTATTATTATTATTATTATTATTATACTATTATTTTAATTGTTGTACCATCGTTATTATTCTACAATTTGTATGTTAGTTTTATTACCTTGTTTATGTAATTAGTTGCCAACGCAGTTTAAATAAATTTATCTTTGTCTTTAACATCAGCCGCTCGTACTTCCCGCCTCCATCCCCATGAACTCACCGACACTGCAACTGCCATTCCAACCCCGTGCTTTCTGCACCGAAGGCCCCGCCATCGCCACCTCTGCGTCCGAAACGTGGCCCTCGACTCAAAAGCTCCGTTTCGCTCACCATTGAACCCCTTCGCCCCCTTCCCCTTGCGGCGCGGGCATCGCCCGGGGGCGGCCCAGCCCGCAGCGCGCCCTCCTCGCATTCCGACGCCCGCGCCCCGCCCCCCTCGCACCCATTCATTAGGGCGCGCTGCCCCGGGCGCCGTCGCGGCGCGCGGAGCGGTCGGGCACGCACGGCCAGCGGCCACGCGCCCCGGGCGGCGCGGCGCGGCACGAGGAGAGCTGCACTTCGCTTCTTCTTTCTTGGCGCACGGGCGGGGGCCATCAATAAAATGGAATATCTATTTATTTATTTATTTACGTCAAAAACGGTTAAAAACTGTGTGTGACGAGCTATGGGGAGAAGTGAATTTTGTGCACGTTTTCATAACTCTGTGATCTCTATCCTAATTTTGTGATCTCTATCCATATTCTAGTCGAATTTTGAATACAGAAAAGATGGGTTTTTTTCGAGTTTTGTTGACAAAATATTCGCTCCTATGTAATAAAATATATTTTCAAAGGTAAATTAGCTATAAAACGGTATTTCGCGTCGCTATCTCACGGTATTTCGTATCGTTCTCCGTTGTGCCGCTTTTGATTGATTGATTGATTGATTCGTGTTTCCGGGCACGTCAACTACTTAGGTAATTAGTCCCGTAAGTGTAGTCTGTGTTTTCCCCGGGAGGTGATGATTAACTTTTCCCCCCTGGATGGCGAGATCCGGCGCCGACCTACCGTCGACTAGCCGAGTTTTCCCCTCAACCAGGCATCTCCCACCAGCGGGGCACCGCCCCAGCCGGGACAAGCTATAAGCTCCCGACTGGTCCCGACTGGCATGTCTGGTAGTGTAGTGCATGTTAGTGTAAGTGTGTGTTTGTGTAAAGGGTGAGGATAGAACAAGGAAGAGGAAGGAAAGATCGCGCGTGGTCCGTGGCCCGTTTGTTAGGGTACTGCTCCGGCATTCGCCTGGTGTTGATCGGAGAAACCACGGAAAACCACCGGCCGTAGAGCAGCCGGCCGCTACAATTCTCCTCCAGACGTTGTGCCGCCAGGAGTCGCATGATCGCCAGCACTGCTCGATACGTCGCGGTCATGCGACTCATAGCGGCACAACCGAGAACGACGCGAAATACCGTGAGACATTCCATTTTATTGACACCCCCCCCCGTGCGCCAAGAAAGAAAAACCGAAGTTTAGGAGGAGGAGGAAGAAGGGAAGGCGAGGCGCGCGGGGGCGCTGCTGGCGTGCGAGAGGGAGAAGGGGGAGGAAGCAGGGGGAAAGGAGGAGCCGTGAAGCAAGGCGTGTACCGGCATAGAGTAAAGATACATCCTTAGTCTATATGATTGCGTAGGCTTCCGCGGCCGGAATTCATGTTGTCCAGGCTATCCGGGATGAGCGGCGTCATCGTTTTGGTGGCCGACGTTTCGGCCAATATATTATGGCCTTCCTCGGAGAGTACTGCTGAGTACGCTCTGAGGAAGGCCACAAAATGTTGGCCGAAACGTCGGCCACCAAAACGATGACGCGGCTCACCCCGGATAGCCTAGACCACATCCTTAGTCTATCGTATGGGCAGTGGAATAGCTACCTATTAGGTTGCAAACACTACTCAAACATTTAATGAAAAACGAAAACCGTTCTCATTACCTCACAATGTGGTTATTGATAATTTTTCAATTGACGTAGGTTTTGCTTCTTTAACTTCCCGATTAATTGCAAACTTACCCGTCATTGGAGGAAGGCTCTGGCGTTCAGAGCCTACAAAGTATGCGCAGTTCGTGTGCTCGGGAGACGTAGATACGCTGTTTCTAGTCGGCTACCGCGAGCCGAAGGCCAGCCTTCGGGAATCCTCGAGCCTGTGTCCGGCCCACACTCCAACACGGACACGACAGGAGCGCACACACTCACACACAAATTCAGCTTATCGGAATGACTAACCTCTCGTTGAAACCGAAGACTTAGAAAGTGGTGAGAGCAAACAGTGGACTGGTAGAATTTTTATTACTATTATTATTATTATTATTATTATTATTATTATTTGTGGAAACTGTTTTTTATGTTAATGTGTTAGAATGCCTTAATTTGTTTTGTAGATTTTAAATATGTCAGTGTTACCATGCTTTGATATTGTAACTGTGTAAGACCAAACAATTTGATAATAATAATAATAATAATAATAATAATAATAATAATAATACATGAACAACAAGACATTAGACAATAATTGTCATTTTGAGATATTGCAATTAATAATAGGTAAATCTGCTCTCGAGCCTTCCCAGAAAAAATTACCACGCTACGCCACTGGGTTCGAGGGCTGCTGCAGGCGGAGGAACGCCGAAAGGAGCGGGAAAGCAGACGTACAAGGGGGAGGGGAGGGCGCTGCAGAAGGATAAAGGGAGAAATGGAGAGCCAGGAGGAGAAGAAAGATATGAAAGCGAGGCGCGCGTGGGGGCGCTGCAGGTGGAGGAAGGAGGAAACGGAGGGAAAGGAGGAGGAAGAGGGGAGGAAGAAGTGGGAAAAGCGGGAGGAAGGCGCTGCTGGTAGAGGGCGGTAGGAAGATGAAGGAAAGGTAGGGTAGGAGGAGAAGAGAAGAAGGAGAACGCGCAGAACGAGGACACGGAGGTGGAGAAAGGGTGGAGTAGAAGGAGACGGAGGTGAACAGCGAGGCGCGCGAGGAGAGCACTGCCAGTGGAGGAAGGCGAAGGATCAGGAGGGGGAGGACACGATGAGGAGCAGGCGGAGGGTGACGGTGAAGCCCTAAGAAGGGGAGGAACGGGAGGGTAATGTGGTAAAGGAGGAGAAGAGGAGGAGGAGGAGGTGGCAGGGTCGGAAAGCGAGTTTCTATTTGACGGCTGATTACTTCGTTCATCGTAGGATATACTCTGAACTGTTACAAATAACGTTTTAAAACAAATCTTACACATACACGCGCATTTAGATATTGTAGTATTAAGATGGTACAATTACAATATGAGTGCATGCGAGACAGATGTGCGAGAAACTCGGCTAAACTTCCAGGTCATTCAAAAGACTGGGAAGTGTAAGAAATAGCTTTATTTGGAACAGCCCACATTTTGCGCAAAGTATTCTAGAGGCACCGACAGACCATAGATCTACTCCTTGGGTAGCTGGTTGCAACCTGGAGTAGATTTTATATTCAGCCGACACATAACATCTTTAGTCGTGATTTAGAGGAATAATAATAATAATAATAATAATAATAATAATAATAATAATATGTTCACCAATTCTCGGAAGAGGACCTCTTCCAAGCAATTAAGAACATGGGAAACTGGAAGTCCCCCGGGATTGATAAGATCCAGATTTATTGGATTAAGAAATTAACAGCAATACATTCTCATCTAGCAAAGGCTGTTAATAAAATTTTTGAAAACCCAAAGGAAATCCCGGAATGGCTCACACGCGGCATCACGTATTTGCTACCCAAAGCGGGAGACAGCTCTTTGGCGAAGAACTACAGGCCAATTACTTGTCTGCCAGTACTGTACAAAGTTATAACTTCAGCCATAGCTGACAAAATGTATAGACATCTAGATAAGAATCATCTAATGCCAGCTGAACAAAAAGGATGTCGTAAAGGCTCTTATGGCTGTAAGGAAATCTTGCTACTGAATAAAGTCATCTTGAATGATGTAAAGAAACGCAAACGTAATTTGAGCATGGCTTGGATTGACTACCAAAAGGCCTATGATAGTGTACCACACGATTGGATTTTGAAGACCCTGGAGATCTATCGATTTCATCCTAGACTTATTGAATTTTGCAAGGCTAGTATGAAGTCGTGGAGTACCAGGTTACTAACACACAACGGAAAGGAAGCAGTAGAAACCAGAAGTATTCAGATTAACAGGGGTATTTTTCAAGGAGATTCACTATCCCCTCTGCTGTTTTGCATTAGTTTGATCCCACTATCGAGACAGTTGTCGCAAGCTGACTTTGGTTTTAAGCTCCATGGTGATGAAAGGCCAGTATCACATTTGTTTTACATGGATGAACTGAAAGTGTTTGCTAAGAATGTAGCGATTCTCTCCCAAATGCTGTCTGTCGTGAATGATTTTAGCAATGACATCTGCATGAAGTTTGGAATTGATAAGTGTGCAAAAGTCAACTTAAAAAGAGGCAAAATGACCACGTCAGAGAACATTGAAGTTGATAGACACACTGTGATTCAAGATCTTGAGCCAGGTAAAACTTACAAATATCTGGGCATTGAAGAATGTGAAACCATCTCGAATGACAGAATGAAAGAGAGAATTCGTAGGGAGTATTATAGAAGAGTGAGACTGGTCCTGCAGTCCGCTCTGAATTCCAGGAATAAAATATCTGCAATAGGTAGTTTGGCGGTACCTGTAGCCGAATACAGTTTTGGACTAGTGGACTGGACTGAGCAAGAAATTCGCACCATGGATCGAAAAACCAGAAATCTGCTAACAATGCATCATATTTCCCACTCTCGAGCTGATATACATAGACTTTATGTGGCACGTAAGGAAGGAGGAAGAGGCCTCAGACAAATTGAAGCCTCCTGGCACAACGCAATAGTCGGGTTGGGGAAGTATGTAGTCAGCCATCATGATGACCCTCTAATGAGGCAGGTCATGAAATCTGACCGAAGAATGGGAAACAGAGGCATTGTTAGTGTAGCAAGAAACATTGCGAAGAAAACTAGGCAAGACACGTCGAATAACACAGACACTGAACTTCTGATGCTGCTAAACATGAAGTGTGAGACACAAAAAATGTTAAAGAAATCGTGGAGAGACAAACCACTCCACGGACAATACCTTAAAAGAAAGGACAAGGTTCAGGTCAATAAAGATCAATCATTTATGTGGCTTAAAAGGGGAAGGATGAAGCCAGAATCGGAAGCACTTGTAATAGCTGCCCAAGATCAGGCCTTGAGAACACGACATTATGATAAATCGGTTCTCAAAATTTCCCAAGATGACAAATGCCGCATTTGCCTGGAGCAAGTAGAAATCATTGTCCAATCCTAGCAAAGACCGAATACCTGAAAAGACATGACAGGGTGTGTAGCTACCTCCACTGGCAGATCTGTACCGCCCTCGAAGTTCCAAACACATGCCTCAAGTGGTACGAACACTCACCAAGACCGGTGACATCCGTTGGACTGTGTACGATATTGTACGACCAACAAATTCACACTGATCGGACGATAGCGGCAAACAAACCGGATATAGTGATCCGAGATTTGGCGAAAAAATCGTGTTTACTTATCGATGTTGCTGTACCTTGCGATCAGAACGTCGGTACCAAGGAGGCAGAGAAACATCTTAAATACAAGAGTTTGGAAATCGAGATCAGCCGAATGTGGGGCGTAAAAGCACAGGCCGTACCGATAGTTATCGGAGCTCTGGGATTTGTTCCGCAAAATTTGAGTAAGAACTTGTTTAAACTCCCTGGTAATTCAAAAGACTGGGAGGTGCAAGAAATTGCTTTATTTGGAACAGCCCACATTTTGCGCAAAGTATTGTAGAGGCACTGACAGTCACCGGATCTGCTCCTTAGGTAGCTGGTTGCAACATGGAGTAGATTTGATATTCAGCTGACTCATAACATCTTTAGTCGTGATGTGTGGAAAAATAATAATAATTGAACATTACAGCACAATTCAGTACGTATATTAACATGTGCCTTGATGTGAAAAAAGTGTTTTACACTTACTATGCTGAGAGGACTACTCCATGAATTATTCGTAATCCCGGTAGTGGCAAGTTGGGATGACATAACAATTCAACCAGTCGAGAATACTTGGGATAACAATACAACGAGTCTGAATATACTTGGAATTGAAGCAAATATTATAATTGATAGAAAACAAAACAAACAGTACATAGAGAATCTCACCTTCACAAAATCCTAAAAGCAGAGCTAATTGCTAAATACAAAATTGAAGCCATCAACTCGTGATGTATCCCACTACTGACGTATTGCTTTGTATACATTGGTTACAAATTGATCTGGAAAATCTTCGTATCCTGGTACCCACGGTGCTCACTAAATACAGAATCTACCATCGGAAATGTGCTCTGGAAATATTTCCAGAAAACAAAGAAGAAGAGGCGTCTTAAACCTTAAAAGCCTGTGCAATAAACAAGTGGCAGCATTGAATATGTACTTCCTATTAAAACCATTAGAGATGTGCAAAGCTATTTCCATTAGTGACAAAGGGTATACTCCGCTTGCTTTGGAGGATAAAGACAACTATATCCAAATGTAACCATCACAGAATACAATCATGGATGTCCGAAAGTCTCCACGGTAATTTCCCCATTCCCTGGAAAATACAGATAAATACGGATGGGGAATATCAATTTTAGAGAAAATTGGCTGAACAGTTGAGCCGCTTGCGTTGTTCAGAGATCGACAGTTGGACGGACGGACACACGTTTTGACGTCATTCGATTTTTCTCTGTTAAGGACCCACAAAACATGGGTTCTGAGCGCGCCACGTGTTAGAGAATTTTTTTTTAATTTTAGCAACTGAATTTATTCGCTTTTTCGTCACGAGGGACCTGTAATAAGAGTTTTTCTGCCGAAAATGCGCAGTTTTTTCGCTATGCATTGCGTAACTTCCAATCTAATGCGTATGCGGTAGCCAGAAATTAAAATCTGCAGCCAAACTGAATATTCTAGTTCAGGTAAGAAATAGCGTCGTAATTTCAAAAATGCTACTAAGGTAGGAATAGAAGGGTGGAAGTCGGTCTCCACTAAGCCAACGAATGAAGCATCTGATTTACCGAAAATTTTCTCGCGTGCTTCTACATGGTTATCTCTGATGTAGAAAAACGGTTCAGAAAACCATATTTGTTAAGAAAGAAACTAATACTGAGAGTAATAATATTTAAATTTGACAGTGGGGCGATAATTATTTTGTAGCCTTAATCCTCCGGCGGGCGCGTTCCATCATTTCCCACCAGCAGGCGCGTGCGGCACTATTGCGGCATAATTGCGGCTCCGTGCCGCATTTATCAACTTCGATTTTCGAGTCAATAGTTATTACTTTTGTTATTGAATGTGAAGGTGTCAAAGAATAGAAAAACTTTAACAATTTCTCAAAACTCTTGCAATGCTGCGATAACACAAAATGAAAAGCACACTAACTAGGCGAGGCTGCATGACTGATACTGTGACCAGCCGTATGGGTTGGTTGTTGGGAATTCGTGTGAAAGTGGCTCTTTTCTTGAAATTTTGGAAAAATAAACACAAAGCCGTTACCACTGAACAACATTTAATCAAATAAGCTTTGATGGCAAAAACACAAAAAATACAGTATGACAGTAACATTGGCCATAGAATAAAAAAAACCCTTGATCATTACCAAAAAAATAAATTGGAAAGGATACTTAACTGCAAAGTATGAATTTCAAATAGGCACTAATAAAAATCCTATCATTGTCTTCTGAGACAAAAAAAAAGAAAATTGAAATTCAATAAAGTGAATAAAAGATATCTCTAGAGAGATGAGTGCACACGAAATTACTTTACAGGAAAATATCACCGGTATTTCAGGCGTAAAATGCCGTGGTGCTTTCAGTTTACAGAAATTGCAGTTAACCATCCACCCACATATACTGCATAATCACTCTTTAGTAGATTCTTTGCAAAGAATTCACTGGAATTACCATGGAATATTTCACATACAATTGAAATGAATACATAGTTTTTAAAAAAACACGAAATGTTACCAAAAGTTGCATGAAACAAACTCCACGTGTTCATTTATCACAATTGAAATGAATAAATAGTTTTAAGAACACGCAATGTTACCAAAAGTTGCATGAAACAAACTCCACGTGTTCATTTATCACCATTGAAATGAATAAATAGTTTTTAAGAACACGCATTGTTACCAAAAGTTGCATGAAACAAACTACACGTTCATTTAACTTTTCGACCATTCATAGCACATACATTAATATTCTGCGAACTATTCACAAATGGCACAAATTGTTTCATAACGACTGTAATTTAAACGTTATCATTAAAGGTTTGAAGGTAACAGCTGCACTAGCATTTCATTAGCATGAGATTCTTTCGCACTTCAGTGACGTTCTCTCCTACGAAAAGATGCATTACTGTTCACTTATATTTTTCCACAGTTCATAGCAATTATATTTTCATACCCATTTAATTATTCACAAGTATCACAATGTGTTTTACAACTCAATTCGAATTTAACATAATTATCCACGTTTTCTTTTAAAACAGAAACTGCACTCGCGTATTATTAACCAAACAAGTTTCTTCCACAAATCAATGCGGTTCTCCTCTAAGAAAGGCACATTACTTCTGATGTCTTTCAAAAAAAATAGTTCACAATGACCATGGAAATACCAATGGAACGGGTATGCCGGTCAATAAGCAAAAATGTTAATGGTAATAGACTTTGATAGTGAACTACAGGGATAATCAACCAAACTGTATTCTATAGTCAAATAGTTTCCACTTACTTACCACTTAGTTACTACTTTTTATAACGTCCTATTCAAAATTATATTATCTTGAACACCGACCTGAATCCAGTGGCCGTGGCGTTCGCCACTAGCGCAAACTCCCATGTGGCGGCGCACGTACTATCGTAGGCCTCGGCACGTGCTCACAGCAACCTCTTCATCCTCGCTTACGTGAGTTCGCGGCCAGACTATTAGCGTACAACCTGCCGCTCCGAGTTCCAGAAACGTTCTGAGACAGATGCAACGAACCTCTTCCCCGTGTAGGGGCAGCGGCTCACCCCTCCAGCCTCCCCTCCAGCGACCGCTGAAAAGGCGACTAGGTCGTCGTCGCGACCGCGTGAGGGCGCAGCGGGTCTCGCCGACGATGTATTACTCTTGTCAATTTATAAGCAAGAGCGGATTCCTGAGCGGATTCAGGACCGCTACAATACAGTAAGAAAATGTAATTAGTATAAACATTGCAGAATGTATTGAAGCCTACGAGGCACACATGCCTAGATTTTTCAAACCAAACTACGCTCATAGTACAACTGCTCCTCCTATTTACACATCAGTCTAGTAGGGGGTCCCAATGCACACACAAAAATGCTCTTCGCTGACGGCCAAAGTTCACGGGCTTTTCTTGAGCACTCCCGTGTTCAGCGATAGGCTGCCTCCCACACTCTCCGCCGCCTCCTCGCCCCTGCTCTCTCCCCCGGCCCCACCTCTCTCTGCACTGCGCCCCGAGATCTTACCGGGCAAGTGGAAGGGGGGCCAGCCGGGCGGGGGGCGGCGGGCGGTGGGGAGAGAGGGGCGGCGACGGTGGTGGTGGCGGCGGCAGCGGCGGCGGCGGCGGTGGCGGCGTGGGTGAAGTCGCGTGACGGACGAGGGCGCTCCTTGCGGAGAGTCGCAGGGGAACAATAAAATCAATTAATTCTTTAATTAATTAAGTAATTAATTTTTTAAGTGGGACGTGCGAATTTTGTGTTCGCGCCCCCATAACACACTGTGCAGCATGGAACTCCCATAACTTAGCGGGAATACCACAAAGAGTGCCCAGCTGGGCGAAAGTCACTGCAACTTTATCCACGCCGAGAAAATGTGCTAACAGGAGGAAATATTATTTTTTTTATCTTTTTATACATTTCATTTCATAATAACTAACTAAATACCGAACGAAATAATATTAATAAGAATCTGATCCAACACTCGCTCTCTCCATGTCTTGGTACATGTTACATGTCGGGGAATGAATACGGTGAAAACGTGCCTTCTAACATTTCTCCGAAACAACGCATTTAAATTTGAATTAGTAGTTAGTACTCCAAAATCTGGTCATAAAGCTCAATAACAAAACAGCAGTAAGAATTCTAATGGATAAAATACGTAAATATTATACTTACATGACAAAGGGTATGCGGTAAGGAGTGCCGTAACCGTTGCAAAATTCGAATTACTAATAAATAACAGTCGATGAGCAGTGACTAAAATCGTGATTTGAGTGTCATCCGGTTGAAAATATAATGAATTAAGAATAACTATGAGCTCATATTTGTGACACCAATTGTTTACATAAAATCAACAAAAATCTAAGAATGCGACACGGAGTTCAGCTATCCGCCCGCCGCGTCGGAGGGTTGAAGAATATTGTTTTATCCTACAAAATTCCTATTATTGAACGTTTAAAGTTTCACTTGCATCGCGCGGGCATAAAGATGTCCTTAGCCTGTGGCGCCAGCGTTCTTGCTTCGTTTGGAATGTTGGCCGGTGGGCGGGCTGGGAAGGCAGGGAGCCGTGGGGCGGAGATGGGCTGGGTCGCCCGTCACGTCGGAGCAGCCATCAGGGCAATTGCGTCCGAGCGGAATCTGTGCGACAGAACAGCAGCCCTCGCCAGGAGGAGCCCAGGCCCCGGTCCCTTCACTTTCCGTGGTTCCTTTCATCAACAACAGGCGAACGCCGGAGTAGTACCCGTACAAACGGGTCACGGATCGCACGCGATCTTTCCTTCCTCTTCTTTGTCCTGTCCTCACCCTTTACACACACTAACATGAACTACAATACCACACATGAAAGGAGACTAGTCGGGAACTTAGAACTTGTCTCGAATGGGGCGGTGTCCCGCTTGTGGGAGATACCTGGTTGAGAAAACGTCGCTAGCCTACGACGGTAGGTCGGGGCCGGATCTCGCCACCCAGCCACATCCAGAGGAAAAAACATGCGCTACGCTTACGGGACTAATAACCTTAGCAGTTGACGTGCCCAGTATCCAATGTATCAATCCGGGCCCCTTTAGGCAGGTACAATCAGAAGCTAAATACATGACGAGAAGTGAAGTATATGGGGATAAAGAGATGAGTAAATAGAACTGGGCAAAAAGAGAAATAATAGTGAGACTAGGAGGCGCAGACTCTAAGTACACAATGAGATATACTATGAATAGTGGGGAATAAAGAACAAAAAAGCTACCTCGCCCAGGGGCGGAAATAGTTTATATTTTAGAATTAAAAAATACTCAAAAATGTGTTTTCAAAACGTATTATGATACAAGAAGCAAGCAGATGGAGGGCAGTAGGGAACCGGAAGACATGGAAAAGTTCTTATTTGATAAAACATAGAATGGTCTATTCTTCGTTGAGGCAAAATAATAAAAACGCTACAAATTAATATTGAAATCATATCTAAAATCTACGAAGGGTGTCGAAAATTTGATTAACAGATCTAACATTAAGCTCAGCTGTTTACAATTATGTACGTTTAACAACAGAATGCTGTTCAGAGTAGTTCGCCATTCAATACCAGATAGCGACACCTGCCACGGCCAGTTTCAGTTATCCACTTCTCCAGTAGGAACGCACGTGGTCGATCTCTGCTGCAAGCAACCGCAGGGAAGGGCAACACGATACGAATGAGAAACTAACGGATCTAACGCACCTTTTTGGCAAGAATTCCAACATTTACAATTTTAGAAAATTCTAAGAGTTAAAAAAATGCGACATATGGTATTCTTTTACGCGTCTTATTATATATATATATAATATATATATATATATATATATAATATATATATATATATTCACATTCCCCCCATATATATATATATACAGGGTCTTTAGTTTATCTTGCAACTCATGTCTGAGAGCACTTGTTCTTGTTTTGGTAATTTGGCAACCGCTTCTCTTTTACACCTTTCAAGACAGCCGTGCCTGGCACGTCGGGACAGCAGAAGAGGCAACCGTCAGGTCATAAGCTGCAGCAAGTTTCCTGTTTCTTTGTTGATCCCATTCAAGAGTGTCGGCGGGCAGGTACACGGCTCTCATGCCGAAATCTTTTCACGCTGCACAGAGTGGGTGGGGTGGGGTGGTGTGGGCTGAGGCATGAGCGTGGAAACAAAACGTCTCTTTAAGCAATTCTGCCCAGTATGCTGAAGAAACAAAACTGTAATATTAATGTGGAGGGGAGTTGTCGATTTATTTACAGCAACGTAACAATAATTATTTAAGTAAAGCCAGCTCAGAGAGAAATTGGAAAGATATATCGTGAAATATTACCGCCTAGCTCTTCATTTTATAACAATAATAATGTATTATTATTATGGAATCTGCATATTAAGCAAATAAGAAAACTTTAGTAACAGATAATAAACATACCGAGAAATGATATGAGAGTAATTACCGCAGAGGCCAAAAGTTAAAAATCGAGGTGGAGCGTAGCAGAGCCGAATTTTTTAATTTGGACGAGGCAGTAATAACACTGCAACATTTTGTGGTATGTTCAGAATTTTATCGGTCAATCTCACGATTTATGCGAAAATTTATATTACTGAGATAGTAAACATATGAATTCTGTTGTTGCGGCATGTTACTATGATATTGTGGAGTATTGCTTGCGATATATCTATTTAAACAATATTCGTATACCGTGGTTTGAAAAAAAAGGATACAAATAATTCTCCTGAAGTTAAAGATAACTGAAGAAATGACGTTCGGTGAGGAAGTTGGCGCGTCGATTTCCAGTGGCTACACCTCAGATCGTCAGTAAATATGATTACCGAAGAAAAGTTTCATTTGATGGAATGCGAGGAAAATGAAATTAATTTACCTAAAACACATTTTAACTGCACTATTAAAACCTATTACAATGAACAATAATTATCTCAAAAACTAATATGAGTTACTTTTATTCTGAATTATTTGAATCTGATTTGTTTTCTACACCGACTTGTTTCTTCCTTAATAAACATTTGACTTGCGATGAATCAATGGTTGTTTATTCACGTTGCCAAAGATGTTAAAACCCGATGCTAAGGATGTTAAATTTCTTGACATACAGATAGGTACACGCCTGTAGGGTTGCATGTTAAAATGGGCTAAAGACGCATGTGACCGATAAAATTATTAAAAATACTAATAAAATGTAACTAAGTAGTACATTAATAATTATTGAAAATAATTAATAAAAACTAATAAAATATAATTATCTTAAAATGACAAAAAATTGACAGTCGAGTAATAGCTCAAAGTGACCATCGTTTATGAAGAGACATGCGTTTACTCTTTTCAGTGTAGTGGCTGCAGTACGTTGAAGAGTAACAAGGACAGAATACATGCTTTCTCTTTCTTCCAACTAAAATTAGACATATTCTCTCAGCCCGAAATCTGAGGGCACGCGACCGGGCTTCGCTAAAAGTGAAAGGGCGTCGAAGGTATTTCACGCGTTGCCAAATTGGCAAAACAAGTGTTGGTGTTTCCAGACCTGGGTTGCAAGATACGATAAAGACACGGTATATATATATATATATATATATATATATATATATATATATATATATATTGAGACGAGTCGTGGATAGACTCTACACAAAATCAAGAAAATATATAAGGGACCGGGATGCTTGTTCGGGAATGGGCTTCGGTTACCATCATGCATGCACCAGAAAATGTGGTTGACAAATTTTCCTTTTTATTATACCAATAGTTGTTTTACAATTAGGTGGTTTTTAATCTTCCTTATCCTATGCTTAGCTTCATTAGAAAACAATAAAAGAAACCTCGAAATAGTTGTTTTACAATTAGGTGGCTTTTAATATTCCTTATCCTATGCTTAGCTTCATTAGAAAACAATAACAGAAACCTTGATATAGTTGTTTTACAATTAGGTGGCTTTTAATATTCCTTATCCTATGCTTAGCTTCATTAGAAAACAATAAAAGAAACCTCGATATAGTTGTTTTACAATTAGGTGACTTTTAATATGCTTTATCCTATGCTTAGCTCCATTAGAAAACAATAAAAGAAACCTCGATATAAAATTAACATTATTCAAGGGCAAACTGCCTTTCCCTAGCTACCCTTCCCACCCTTCTACCTGCGCCGCTCCAACCTGAGAATCGTATTCCTCCACTGCTCCTCCGCTGGCAAGCCGGCACCGGCCGCCGCGCTGATGTGTTCGGGCCTCTTCGTATCGCCGGGGGGGCCGACGAAGGGGAAGGAGGTCCGGCCACGCCGCCCTGGTCGCTCGCCTCGTCCGCCAGCTGTCCACGCGCCCTTCGCCGCCAGGCCCTTCGGGAAGACTCGTTAGCTTCGGCCGCGTTCGGGAGACCGGAGCCCCTCCGCCACCGCTCTCACCCCACTCCCGGTCGTTGTCGTGCTATCCAACGTTGCTGCAACGTTACTACAGTGTTCGCCCGCAAATTTCAACTCCAGCAATTATTCTAAGCTATGGCTCACCGGATTCACTATTATTCAGCTCGACCACGGATGGATTATTCCGTTCTCTTTCCCACTTTCATTACTTTATCACGATCTCTTGGTCGACGTGTCGTGCCTCACTTCTCGAGTCACAATTCCGCATCCGTTACTTACTTTATGTAGTCAAAACTTTCCTAATTCTGCGGCACCACGCCCGAGTGCATTACTCTCACCATCGACAGTCTGAGTCACTTCATCCGTCTTCATCCGAGGAACTTGTCGTCACCCTTCGCGCGTTTGTACCCCCGAAACTTTTCTCCACTACCGTGCACATCCGCACCCTAGGACGTTCTCTCTCTTACTGCCTGCGCCTTGCCGCCCTCGGCCTCTCGCGCCGAACCGACTCCGACTCCGGTTCTCTCCCTTACACGACTCCGAGGCGCGCCGGCCGCTGCCGCGTAGTTTAAATTCATAGACTATCGGAACGCATTGTTATCACGGAGGTGATAACAATTCGTTTCAATATATATTGTGACGATACCGAATAGTTGATAGAAAAATTTGATTTAAAACACGTCGTAGTAGCCTGTCGCGGGCCTACGCAGAACCCTGTTTCTTTTGTGCGCGCTAGGTCGAGCCAATTCGCAATGCTGGAAGAGGTGCCCTCGCGCTTCTTTGTCCCGCGGGGGGGGGCAGTGGGTACAAGAAATATGACCCGATCGGCGCCTCTCTGGCGCCGCCACATCCCCAGGCGACGTGCGGCCCCCCCCGACGTTAGAGAGAGAGGGTTGAGTGGAATTTTTCCATCGACTAGGCCAGAAAACGCTTCCGGACATTGGCCGAAATTAAACTGAGACGCAGTTGCCTTTTGCCAATAGAGAGGAACCTTTCAAAATTTAAACCAAAAATCATTCCAGAACTTTCGACGAAGGAGTAAGGAGAGGGGGTTACAGAGGCTTCGCGAGATGTGACCAAGTGAAAAATCAGAAGAGAAGAGGGGAGACGGTCTTGAGAGTAGGTTCGGGGAGGAGCGAGGAACGCGCACCTCGGCGGTGCGTCGTTCGGGGAGCAAACGCCGCTGGCGTAGACACCTCCGCAGTGTGAGAGACAGTATTGTTCTAATTTTTTGGTGCGCTGTGTGTGATGCGGAGCGCGGAATTGCTCCTGACGGATGTTCGCTATCACGCGTGTGTTTTTTTTTGATTGTTAAAGGACTATTATAATGACTAGCGCGCCGTTATTCACGTTAGGCGCAAAGCAATCTCGTTCGGTCGCCTGAAAGAGACTATCGCTGCTTGTGCGGTGCAACCTCGTGCCGCGCGCGAGTCAAAATTATTCAATTCGGCTTACGCCACTACGCCCGCGACCGCCGCAGAGCTATATTTCATACTGGAGTCTCCACCTCACCTCGCCGGCTGCGAGTGCGAATGCCTGCCTCCCGCCCCCTGGCGAGGACCCTGCCTCGTCAGCTGTAACCCAGTGCTGGCACGGTTTTCACCGCCGAAGAAAAAGGAGCTCAGATGACGTCACACGAAGGTCGGGCATCGACCCTACGAAGTCTCCCAAAACACGGACTGTTGTCCTCTAGACTCTTATGAATGGCCCGGATTACAGACCTGTGCCCCATCATAAGCGAGCCGCGCTGTGGCTTTTTTTGTTGGAAAAGAAACTTCCTAAATTGTATTTTGCTTCTTCCTCTGTAAATTGTATCTTAATTGTATTGTCTTCTAGCAAGTAAGTAAGTTATTTAAGTAAAAGGGGAATCTGGGAAAGGGGGGATAAATTCAAGCGGTTTTTTTTGGGAGTTGCGGGATAAATAATAAAGAGGGGAGGGATGTCTTTGGGTTTAAGAGGGAAGGGTTATTAGTAATAGGATTTATTTTTATATTTCTTTTATTTTAGCTCATTAATTTTTTTTAAACTCAATGTATTTCATTTTGGAAATCAAGTAGCGTCCATCCATAGGCCCCCATTTCTCGTAGAGAATCACTGCTCCTGAGCTAGCCCGGCAACTACCTAGGTGAGTGAAAGAAAGGGGGGGATCTCGATCGCCCGATCGAGCCATATATATATATATATATATATATATATTCTGACGCAAACCCGCCCCGAACACCCAAATTTATTTAAATTTGTTAATTCTCTCAACAATGGTTGAGCGTCTGGGCGGGTGCGCAGATATCTGCTCTTTCGAGCTTACTTATATCTCAGGGCAGCGGGATCTTTGGGGTGTAGAGAGCAATTCAAAACACAGGAACACAAATAACAGTAAAACAAAGTTTAATGATTTCAAAAATAATAACTAATTCTACTACACACGTAACTCTTCATCATTCTCTTTCAACTTTCCAAATAAAATCAACTCACACTGTATCCTCTTTAAACCAAATAACCAAAACTCTTCAAATTCTAAACACAATTACTGTTCATGGAAAAATTAAGAATTCTTTACAAATAAAAATCGACTAAATTCTGCTTGCACTTTTGACTCGATCACTGCGTGCGCTTTACTAATCTCATTTCACATTCATTTTAATTCTAACACCTCTGAACAAAAACGTGCTCTGCAGCACAACTTCCTCCACACTTCGATACAGTTATTACCACATCAATCTACTTTAACTCATGTACAAAACCAACAGGTAACCAGGCGTCAAAATGGCTATTGCTTTTATAACTGCAACATGAAAGTTATTTCGCCTTCACAGTCTAGAACCTCCCCGTATAACTCCTAACATTTTCTTTACCTCGCCCTTCCTGGTGAGCTGTCCTTGTCTTTGGTCGTTCGCTGTCGCGTTTGCTGCCGGCGCTTGCGCTCCGAGCCGCGGCCTCGTTCCTAGCGACCCGCCGCCTTCGTGCCTCCGTCTTCGGTCTTCTGCTCCCGCCGCCGTCCTTCTTCCGTCTTCCTCTCCTGGTCCCGTTCTTCTTCTATCTTCCGCTCCCAGCTCCGTCGTTCTCTTCTGTCTCCCGTCCCGGTTCCGTCTTCTTCGTCCGATCACGACCGGTACTCTCCCGTCTCCAGATCTCGTTCGGCGCGTTCTTTTGCTCGCGCCCAGTGTTATTCGTACGCCGGCGTGAGGTTTGGTTCTCGCCGCGTACTAGATCTCTCTCCCCGTTCCAGCTGCAGATTTTATGGCTTAATCTGAGCGTCAACTTGTCGCAAATTTTACAGGCGACCTCTTTCACGGTGCCGTAATCGCCAAAAATCTTTCTTGAATATTTTAACAAATTCGCGGACGACTAACTAGACGCCTTTCTGACGTCGGACACTCCTAACTAAAATGACGTTCTTTCGCATAATCTTTCAACATCGGCTACCGTTACTTCGGAGAGAAACTGCCGCCTCTACCTACGAAAAACTTGGGAGAAGCTACCGCTTCTACTGACGAAAAACTAAAGAGATGCTGCCTGCTTCAACCGACGAAAGCATAAGAGTGATGCTGCCTGCTCCTCGGACGAGAACTTAAGAGATGTTGCCTGCTCCAACAGACGAAACTTAAGAGGTCCTTCCGCTTGCGGATTAGCGTTTTATGCCCTCGGTTTGTAGGGGTAACGCGGCGCCTCCTCCTCCTCCCCTCCAGTTAATGCACGTCATTTTTTCGCGACTTGCGATGAACGTTGCGGTCGACAATTTCCTCGTCTGCGGGCGCGCCCCTTTTGAACTGCGCCGCGCTCTCTTCCGTTCTTTTTTTGTGTTTTATGGGGCTCTGGAACCTGTGACGAACCTCTAAATTCACGTTCGTCACAATATATATATATATATATATATATATATATATATATATATATATATGGGGGAATGTGAAAAAACTACTGGTGATCCAGAATGGCACAAACTTTCTCGTACTAGTAAGTTTTATAATTTTTTGTCGGGGATAGTTTTTTTAAAATTTTAATTTAAAAAAATTAAATCATTAATAATTAAAATTTTTTAAAATTTATTTAAAATTTTCTCAATTTTTCGGTTTCCTAATAGTAGAAATCGTAAATTACTTTACGAATATTAAAGAGTAAAACCTCGTAGTATACGAGGTATGGTATGGTTTATATGACGTATCGTATGGTTTATTCGGTTAGGAAAAAATCCTACGTATGGTTTAGGCACTATAGGGGGACAAGTTTGAAATCTCCCTTTTGGGCGGTGCTTAGTTTCGCGGGCTTCTCCCACCGCTGCTACAGTGCCAGATTATCTGAAACTACTGCGCGCTCGCGATTCGTCGCCCTCCCCCAGCAAGGAGAAGCTATAAGACATCAATTTCACTGCAGCCTTCGCTGTGTGAAGTCATTGTCGTCCTCAGAGGAACTGCCACGCAAAGAAACGATAATTTTGCCCACTTTTGCTTTCGTCGTCATGTCTGTTTTCATATATTCTTCTTCGATTTTCTTAACGTGTTCACAACACTTCTTCCATTGATTTGAGCAATAGTCAGAAAAAATATTCGGCATACATTTTAGATTAGATTTATTTAAACTGCAATTGGGCATAACCCGGTGGCAGCTAATTACCAAAACATAAATATACACAGCCTTTCAGTAATATAGAACACTAATACCACCACTAATAATAATAATAATAACAACAACAACAATAAGAATAAGGTAATATAACTAGCAAATTATATACTAATTGTAGTAATAATAATGGTAACATAATGATAATAAGATAAAAACTGACTGATTCACAAAACATTAAATTGCATTAAGAGAGAAAACACACACACACACACACACACACACACACACACACACTGCACTAGTATTACACTGCACTTCAATTCACTAAGACCTGAAAACATTTCCTTCTTCATTTCTCTGCTATACACTACACTACACCTCACTTCACAATAGAACACTTATGCATTGCTATATAACCCACTATTCTCCCTCATTTACTTAATAATACCCTAAATTAATTTCCTAAACTGTTGAACACTTTGAGGAAAGGGTTCAAAGGTTTTTGCAGGTAATCTATTCCATTCCGTAATCGTTCGATTTGTAAAAGAAAATTTCCCGACATCCGTTCTCTGCTGTCTTAAATTTATTTTGTGCCTGTGATCTACTCTACTGATGTATGTAGGAATACATAGCCGCCGATTAATTTCTTTCCAAGCTGGATGACCATTATAAGCTTTATACAAGGCGCAGAGTCTTGCTACTGATCGCCTGTTTTTGAGTGAATCCCACCCTGCCGTTTTCTTGTCCCTGAAAGTAAATTTAGCTGCCCTATGCTGAATCCTTTCCAAGTGTTTACACTGCATAATCTTGTGCGGATCCCAACAAATTGTTCCATATTCCATTATTGGACGAACAAGAGATAAATAAGCAATTTCCCTCGCGTTTGCCGTACTTTTTTTTAGGATGCGCATTACAAAGTGAAGAGATCTCCAGGTTTTCCCTACAACAAAATTTACGTGTTTTTTCCAACTTAATTTACTATCGAAATTAATTCCTAGGTACTTGCACGAGGAAACTCTCGGAATAATGTCATTACTTAAACGGTAATGTGTTTCACTGTAATTATGACCCCTGCCAAAAGTGATGGATTTACTTTTAGAGCTATTTATGGACATTCCATTATTTTCCGCCCAGTAAAAAAACGCATCAAGATCCCTTTGCAGTATTTCTTCATCTCTTTTCGAATTAATACTACGACATATTATGCAATCGTCTGCAAATAGCCGAACATTTGAGGTTAATTGCGCCGACAGATCATTGACGAAGGCTAGAAATAGAAGGGGTCCAATGACACTCCCCTGCGGTATTCCAGACGTAACGCTTGCCCCGGAAGATAACTCTTGCCCAATTCGGACTTTCTGTTTTCTATCTCGCAGAAACTCGCTAATCCACGCCACCACCCTGGGATCTATGCCTGAATTCATTAATTTCTGTACAAGCCGATCGTGTGGAACATCAAATTCTTTAGCAAAATCTATAACTATTGCGTCTACTCTCCCGCCCGCGTCAATTTCATCTGCTAGATTCTGAAATAGCGTGACTACCTGACTTTCGCATGAATAACCACTCCTGAACCCGTGTTGCCCATCGTAGAGCCATTTTTTAATTTCCCATTCTTTCTTAATGTAACTCCCAACTAGATGCTCCATAAGCTTGCACACCACTGACGTAAGACTTACCGGCCTATAATTGCATAATTTAGTTTTGTCACCACTTTTAAAAATTGTTACGACAAAGGCTAATTTCCAATCTTCCGGTACTTTTGAATTATTCCAAGACACGTGAAAAATTCTAATTAGATACGGTAATATTGTCTTTCCTGCCAGTTTAATTAAATCCGTAGAAATGTCGTCTGGACCCCTTGACTTACCATTTTTCATTGACTTTACTTTATTCCATAGAACCTTTACTTCAATATTAAACTGATTCGCAACCGAAGGACCTTGAATAAATGGATGGTCCGTACTATTTTGGAAAACCGAACTAAAATACTTATTAAATGCATCCGCTTTTGCCCGATTGTCAGTAATTAGCGTGTTTCCATTTTCGCGAATAACTGGGATATCCTCTTTATTTCCTTTCCTTCTACGAACATATTTATAAAAGCCTGTCCAGTTATTTCCCTTCCCATCTAGAATATTCTTTAAATATGCCTCCTGAGCAATTTTCTTTTCGCGCTCCAATTCTTTTGAATGATTTCGAAAAATATTCATATGCTCGCTACTGCGCTTTCAGTTCTTAAATGCCTTTCTCGTTATCCTCTTCATTCTCCTAATTTTGCATTGTAGTATTCTGGTTCCGGATTATTTTTTAGGCAGGGAACAAACTTTTGCAAAGCTTCGTATATAATATCTTTAAACACGCCCCATATTTCTTCCATACCGCCCTCTGTTCTTAGAAAGCGGTCATATTGTTCCCTAAAGAAACCTTGAAGCCCGCTTACTTTTGCTTTCTTGTATTGCCATACTTTCGTTCCTATTGTAATGCCTTTCCTTGAAATATTTCCGTCTAAATCAAGAAGAACCGCTTTGTGGTCACTAATACCCTCAACAACTTCACAAGATATGAAAAGTTCTTTCGGCCTAATTAGGTAGACATCCAAAATCGCATCCTGTCGCGTCCCGGTCCGAACTACCTGGATAAAATCCCCTTCCCAAACCAGTCCGTTCACTAGACTTTGGGCTTTCCCTTCGCTCACGGCTCCCTAACAGTTTATGCTCGGAATATTTAAGTCGCCTCCAATAACAATAGGATGGCCATTTTCGTTTCCCGTTTTCTGAATGATGTTATCTAAAATGTCATATCCATCGCTCGGAGGCCTATAGCATGCAATAATTTCTAAAACAGTTCCTGACGTAATAATTCCTATTCCCATCATTTCAAACTCTCTACTGACCCACTCTAATCTAATATTTATGTCCTCTTTGACGCAAATAAAGACTCCGCCCCCTCTACTCTTCTATCCCTCCTAAGGATCTTGTAATGGGAATGAAAAATTTCAGAGGACCCGATTTCCTCAGTTAGCCACGACTCAGTCCCTATGACTATGTCGGGATCTCAGGTATCAACTAGATTCCCAAACTCTATTTCTTTATTGATTATACTACGACAGTTCACCTGCAACAACCTAAGGAACCCCTTCCTCACCTGAAAGTGTTCTTGAAAGGGCGCGTCCCTCGAAGTCGCTGCCGCTGTCGTCGCCTCCGCCGCCGTCGGCTCCGCCCTCGTCGTCTCCGTATAATAATGATAATAATATAAAAACGGTCTGATTCATAAAACATTAAATTACATTAAGAGAGAAAACACACACACACACACACACACACACACACTGCACTAGTATCACACTGCACTTCACTTCACTAAGACCTGAAAACATTTCCTTCTTTATTTCTCTGCTATACACTACCCTACACCTCACTTCACAATAGAACACTTATGCATTGCTATATAACCCACTATTCTCCCTGGTGGGTGGGTAAAGAGGGTTTTCTTTAACTTATAGACGGGTACCGATGCTTTCTCTCCTAACATGATTTTTAATGGAACTCCCAACTAATTCGATGAAATTGAGATCGGGATGGTAAGGAGGGAGCTTGATGTTCAGGTGATATTACCCGCAAACGGTTGTCCTAGTGTTAGAAACAAATACACACAATATTACGCCTGTGAACTTCATTTGAAATTATGCCTACACCAAGACACGCCACGCTGTACAGCACTCGAAGACGAAAGGGATAGGACTGAGGACTAGGGGCGATGCTTCCTATACATGTTTCTTTTATTGAATCTTCATATATTAAGAGTCAGCGTTTGTGCACATACAGCTGAAACTGTTTTGATTTGGATGGCTGACCACTTTTACTGCTGCGTGTAGGGCCCACGAACAAAGCAACCTGTCTACGCGTTCAGACCTCCTCCCCTCGACCGGCCAAGCCTCCTGGCACGCAGAGCGAGTGAGAGAGCGATATTTTCAGGGGAAGTGAGCGGTTGATGGTGGGAGTCACCCCTCCTCGCGCATGCGCATTTGAAGGGAACTTTCTGTCCTGTCGGGGTATAGTGGTGTTCACAGACAGAGAAACGTTTTGAAAAAAATCAACATTTTTTCAGTATCAGGAGACCCCAAAACGTTTCCTCAAATCGATTTCCCGCAGCATTATATAACTTTCTCTATACTAAGTATACGAGAAAGTGACTTTTGGAGCTACAAAATGGAACAGACTTTCTCGTACAAGTTTTCTAACGTGTTTGGCCTCGGCTAGCATTTTGATGCTGCCGCATGGTTTTGCAAGTTGCTGTGAATCGCGGCCCAAAGAATATTTTTTTTAACTTTTATCAATTTTTCGGGATCCTAATAATAGAACCGAAATACAGTGGCGTAGCGTGACTCGCGCGTTTGCGGATGCTCAACAATAACGAGAACTGAAGACATCATGATTGTGAATGTTCTCTAGAGTCTATATTATTGAAAAAATGTTACAAAATGTTACAATCAGGAGACTTCTTGAAAGCAAATTATGAAATGGCTCAGCTTTAGTTCCCATGCACCATTGACAATAAGATCACTTGTGAATTTATAATTTATTTTCAAACCAAAATAAAATTTAATATATTTAACTAAGTATTCAACTTCTTAATTAGTATTCAATTTCTGCTATTTGTGCCCATGACTAAGCACAGAATCACGAGTGAGAAAGAAAAATATTTCTCTGACAACCTCAAGTGTGCTGCGCTCTTATGCACAAACGAGCAACTTGCTCATAAGCATTTTCTCAGTCGTATGCTAGCTTATCGGGACTTTGGCATTTAGGGTAGGAGTGAAGAGGGGAGGGGGAACCTTGCTGTCTGCGCATGCGTCATTGCTCGTCGCAATCTCGCGGCAGACTCTAGAAGCATTTTAGCGTCCAAGCAATCAGAGGCCAGCTTGTAACGACGCGCCGAATTCAATCACGGGAAATCACATTAAAATTAATACAAAACGTGTTTCGCTCAATGTGTTTCACTCACTTGGAAGATAATCAATATGATATTTAGAATTTGGACCGATCTCCATGAAAGTTTGCTCTTCTGCGTGTTTTTTCACCCAGAAGGTTTATATACTGTTAATTCTGTTGTAACTCCACTATATGGCGTTGTAGAACAAAACAAAATATTCGCGTCAAATGCAACCCGCAACACACTCGGCAGCATCTACATCGTTAAATAACTCCTAAACGAGGAGTTCTAGGGCCTTAAAAACTAAAATTGTGAGGTCAAAAGGCCTCAAAGAGACGTTACGCACAAACGCACAAATGGTATGCGATATTGCGCGAAAACTACTGAAAGTTGGAAAAAATGTAGGCCTACATGACTTTAACCAAAGAATTAATCATGGACAACAAATTTCATTCAAAGCAAAAATCTCTATCTTGAATTTTGTAATTGTAGGAAGACGCCGAAAAAAATTCAAACTTCTGAAATTTTCGAAAACTCAGAGTTAACAATGAAACTTGGGCCAATGTCACTTTTGTAAGGGTATTTTACTCCATTCTTACAAGAAATATTTACAAGGAGTAAATATTCTTAAAAAACGATTCTCTTAAAATATGAGGATATACTTTTTTATATATTATCAGTTGGTCTATCATTTATAAAACAGAAATCTTTTAAACAACAGCTTTATATATTACAAGAATAGAAATTTCCCACGTTTCGGAAACATGTGGTTTCCATCATCAGGTGACAAATAATTATAATATATAAAAACAATGGAAAAGTACAAAACAGAAGAATCACAAAAAATTAATATACACGAGTCAACAGAATGCATCTTGTTAAAAACTTCAGAAAATGTTTAAGACGATATTACAAACAGTATGAAAGAAATTAGAGAAAGAGAGAGAGATTATAAAAACAGAAAGAATTTTTTTTTAAAAATAACAATAAGTGAAATATCTTAATTTTTAGAAAATATTTTCAATAAACCATCATATATTTTTGTAAATTTATTGGATTATCTTACTGGATTTATTTATTGGATTGGAAATGTGTTGGGAAATTTGTATTCTTTTAATATATAAAGCTGTTATTTAAAAGATTTCTGTCTTATAAATGATGGACCAAATGATGATATATATATTGTGATATACCAAAATATAGAATATTTTTGTTAATAATATTGGCTATAAATGGGGTGGACAAAAGGGTATGGAAATGGCGATATACAGCCTTAGCAACGCCGGCGCAGTGGTTGGCAAGGTCAACAAACTGCATTCAGGCCTTGAAGAGATGGGGGCGCTGGCTAGATAGACAAATAAAATAACGTGTGATTGGTCGGAAAAGGACTGACTGTCGAAGGCGTGGCTACTTGGTTTGATAAGAGATGAATGGATTGGCTAAGGGAGAATAGACTGTCAAATTTTGTCGTTTTGTTTTAAAAAAGAGGAATGAAGAACGGATACCGAAGCGTTGAGGGCGAAAGAATAGGGAGAACTGGACATTCTGATAGTTGTCGTCGAGTAGTAAAGATCGCTCGCGAGATCAACGTTAGTGAAGTAGGACTTGTAACTTTCGAATGAGACTCAATAGTTTTTCGGAATCTGGAAGTTGATGTGCAACGGGAAGTTCGATTAGGACTTTGAAAGATTTTTCTTATATTGCGGTTTTGGACTTTAATATTTTACCACTAATTGGGGAAGACTAGGAACTCTGAATACCAGTTAAGAACCGGTAGATATTCTAGTCAGTGAGGGCTGGACGCGTCGGCAACGTCGCAAGATTAGAAGAGAGAAGCGGAACTTGGGATCGCCTACATTCAAGTGAGAAGAGACTGCGGGGCGTCGGCGACCAAGACGGTAAATAATTACTGCAGTACAAAAGATATATATCTTAAAACGAGGTCATGACCTAAGGACTAAACAATTATAAATATTGTTAAATAAATTGTTGAATTTTTTTTCTTTTGGAAATGAAAAGATTTTCATTTAGTCAATCAAAATTGTTAAATAGTTAGAAATAGATAATTATTCCCTTTCAGATTCCTCGCCATACTGTACAGTTGGCAGATCAAGTAATCGGCTATCTAGGCGATAGCGATTATCCATAACAGGACCCATTGACCCAGCTAGCCGGACATTTATACGTTGGTTGAAATTAGCTGTGGAAGCATTGGTCATTTTTAATTAACGTAACCTGTTCCTGGCGCCCAAAATTTTAATATAAATTCGGAACGGGTCACGATTATAACCATCTTAGATGAATGATGCCAACGATCTCGTAAGAGTCTATGACGAGACGTTGTCGGTACATTTCAATATATATATATATATATATATATATATATATATATATATATATATATATCTTATTTACGTCAAAAACAGTTAAAAACTGCGTATGACGAGCTATGGGGAGAAGTGAATTTTGTGCACGTTTTCATAATTCTGTGGTCTCTATCCTAAACCATATTCTAGTCGAATTTTGAATACAGAAAAGAGAGTTTTTTTTTTCGAGTTTTTGTTGACAAAATATTCGCTCCTATATAATAAAATATATTTTCGAAGGTAAATTAGCTATAAATTCCTGCACTGAACCCTCATGTTCTTCATGAAAGAATAATACTTTTTGCCGCGATAATATGAGAAACGATAATTTGAATAACTATATTTCCCACTGAAATTCATAAGACGTGCACAAATAATGAAGTTACATATATATATATATATATATATATATATATATATATATATATATATATGTATATGTATATATCAGTAATGTAGACAGAAACGAAAAATATTGAATGGATATACTTTTTATAACAAAAATCAATAATACTGTTATTTGTTTGTTTATTTGGTCATAAAAACAGTAAAAACTATATATGACGTATGGGGAAAGAGATTAACTGCGCACATTTTCTTGACACTCTATAATAAAAAACAAACGAAATTAGCAACATTTCAAAAACTAGAACAAATTTTTTTTAATTATTATTTTAGAAAAATAAAAATTAGAAAATACTTTGTTCCCGAGTTATAGAAAATCAATTTCAACGGTAAATGAGCTGCTAATTTGATTTTTCTGCATTGCAAACAAAATAGTAACGAACATCAGTTCTACTCCTACCACTACAAGCAAAAGGAGTGCTCAACAAAACGTGCGCACAGTGAAGCTACATTTACGTCCAGAAGCAAAACAAGGGTCCATCTCAGCATTTGCTCAATGGATCAGGGAAATTGGACAAAAATCTGATCGAGATGGGACAATCAGAGAATAATTTAAAGAAAAATTGCCATATAGGACGAGGTTTTACTGTTCTTTAATATTCTAAAATGAATATTTCCGTTCTACCATTAGGAAACCGAAAACTTAAGAAAATGTCGAAAAAATATAATTTGGGCGGCGATAGATGGTAGCTGGCACGAGTATGTGGCAATTCCGAATAGCTAGCCCAGACCCAAGGAAATAGAAAACTAATACGGGAAAGTCTGTGCCATTCTGTAGCACCACTAGTTCGTTATCAGGTCCCGGCAATGAATTTTTTCCGCCGAAAATTCGCCGTTTTTTCGCGGAGCATTACATAACTTTTCCTGTACTACGTATATCACTCCCTGTATACGTACGTATACAGGAAAGTAAAAATGACCTTTGAGTAATTTTTGGAAAAACAAAAGAATACCACAAAATGAACTTCGTCGTATTAAACAATGCAATTGGTACTATCCATACGAAAAGTTTGAAGCAAAAATTTGGACCCGTTTTTGACAAAATGGCGTTTAAGCGTTTCTAAAAAAACTGCGTCTTCCATTTTCAAGCCAGGTCCCAAAGCAAGAAAGAGCGTCAAAAGTTCATTAAAACTTGCCAAGTAAAAGATATTTAAAATACTTTTCATAAAAATGTTAACATTAAAGTCATTGGGGATAACAAGTAATATTTTAAGCGCGTGACTTGAATATTGACATTCAACCATCAAAATATGAATTCAGCACAGGAAACTGCAAAATTTTTTTTGTTAAATATGATAAAAAAGTGCAAGATTTTTTCAAAATAGCCATATATTTAATTCAAATAATACATTGAAAAATTAATAGTTAAATTATATTAAATTCTCATTAACTTAGTTGTGAATGTGCCTCCACTCCATGAAAAATTACGAACAATATTGCGACTGTTTATGAACATTATGGATTTTTTCCAAACGAGTATTTAAGTTTAATGTAAGTAATATTTCTCTCAATGATAATGATTAATATACATTTCTAAAAAAATATTTAAAAAGTCTAAAGTTAATGAAAATATACGGAAGGAGTCACTTCTATCCGAATAGCACAGGGGCCCAAAATTCTTTGGCCCTTTTCATAACCAACGAAAGGGCACGTGGAACCAAATGTTTCATACATTTCATTTTATTATAAAGCATCACCTTAGCATCATCGCCAAGGTCATGATAATATTTACTTCAAACCGTTTTCCGAAAGAAAAGGTAGCGACTTGATAAAATAGTGCTTTTTTTAAAATCCAATTTGTCGACGAAATACGCAGACAGAACTTAAAGAAACTGAAAGAAAGCAAATATCATTGTAAATAACAAATGTGATAAGACACACGCACCTCGGCAATGTTATAGCCAAGAACTAATTCTCTAGGATTCGCTTATGAGCACGGCAACCTAAGGGGCACCTAAGGGGTTGCCACCGACAGGGTTGCCTTTCCCGCCTAACGTTATGACGTCATTCTGGACATGTCTATTCTCTCTGCCCAAACTTCGAATAAGGACCGGATGAAGCAGTGGCACACGTCTATATGCTAAATACCCTCTGGGTTGGACAGGGTCAGGGTGATCTGAGCTAGAGTTAAGGGCGAGTGTCGGTTGTAGATGGCAGTTCAAAGATTTTTCCCCCCCTTGGGCGTAGCCACTAGATATCCAGAACCTTTCGATAAAGTTACTACAGGTAATAGTTCTTAAATTCACTACCACACTATTAATTCTAGGAATGTTTCCTGGTTTTAAGGTTTAATATTCAAGAGCAAAATACATGGCATTGGGGACTCCTAATGATTTTCTGCAGGTGCTTGTGTTGGATGATTGATATTTTGTTCTTGGATTTTCAATCTTAGAAAGGTGGGTTTTAACGACATAATATACATAATGTATTTATTTTAATTATAATTAATAAGTAACTTTATTATTTTAGTTTAATATTGCAGTTTGTCATTGTGTATGGGTTATTTACTTTTTATGTAATCCAATTTAGGCGAAATACTTTAAACTTAGTATTTAAATACTTCGCAAATATATATTATTTAAATACATAGACAAAATACATAAATATTTAAATACATAGACAAAATACATTAGGAAATACATAAGTATAAAAATACTTCAAATGCGCAAAATACTGTAAATACATGTAATATTTTTGTAATATATATTTTTATTGTGACAACATATTGTAGTTGCAACAAAATTAGTAATTGACAGTCATACAAATTTCTGAACAATAACTATTGTAGTGAATTGCAACAATATGTATAAACGTTTTCAAATATAAAATGATATAAAAATATGACTAACAGAAAGGAATGGAATTTCCTTTTAAAACAATTTTTCAAACAGATCATCAGGTATTAAACCCTACTTGGCGAATTAATTCAACTGCAAAGGAAAACACAGTCATTCAACAGGCATGGATGAACATGAAGTACTGTTAAAATGTATGAATGCTTTTTTTTTTTATCAGATAATCGTCCAGCATATTTAATGGTTTAGATTTATCATTTAAAAGTGAAGAGAATCCAAATTCAACAACTGAAAGGAGCTTTCATTTTTGTTTCAATAAGGTGCATTCATTAGCAGAATCAAACAAAAAGAAACTATCCTCATTCTAAGCTACCTTGTTCTTCAGTATTTAAAGTATTTCTTTTTTAAATAAACCTACTTTAGGTATTTAAATACATCTCTAAAATACATGCCCCAAACCCTGAAAAATATAGTTTTTTGAAAACAAATATTTAAATATTGCCCAACCCTGTATGTAGTATATCCAACTTGGATGGAGTAACAGTGTGTGTCCGACAGCCCTGTTGGGACAATGAAGTTCCAAAACGTTAAAGAAGAAAGACATTTTTCTAATTAAATGATTTGTTGAGGTGAGAAAGTGAATACACCGGAGACAATGCTTTCTTCTGTTACAGCTTCTTTACTCAAATTTTCTCATTCGATAATCATTTAAATTGTTTGCATTGACTTTGTTTTGCAGAAAGTGTTAACATGGCTGATTACAATGCATTCAAGAGAGCTGCTATCCGAGGACAGGATAAGATTGTAACATGTCCTTATAATCCCTCTCATCAAATTAGCAAGAGTAGATTGCAGTATCATATTACAAAATGCGAGAAGCAGCATGCACTTCAGGAACTTAAAACTTGCCCATTCAACACCACTCATCGCATTCCTAAACCTGAAATGCAAATGCATATTCTTGAATGCCCAGATAAACGAATTTTAGAAATGCATAAATTCCAGGTAGAAGATGAAAGCCATGTGAATAGAAATCTGCCTGAATTCGTTTATCCATCGTTGTCTCATAGTGAGGAAAATTGGGATAATGTTGACTATCAATCATCTTACATCCCAAGTCAACATATAAACAATAAATGTGTGATTAGAAACATTCAAGGTGCTTCTAAATCAGAACGGAAACAGTTTCGCCTTGAAGAGCGTAAGAGACTTGACCAATTAGGTTCTGAGAACCCTACGCCAGAGCCTTCAAATCTTACTAATGTACCTCGCCGGGCACCCAGGTCCCTGCCGAAGGGAATGACAAATCAAGAATTGGGTGCAAGACTTGGCATGGGTCGTGGGTTACCAACTTTCATTTAATGTAACGTTGGTTAAGGACTGCATTCAAATTTGATACATTCATTTTAATGACAATTTTTTGTAGAAAAAACAAACAAACTAACAAACAAACTTATAACAATAAATTTTGAAATGCTTACAACTTATTTACATGAATTTGAAACAACTTACTTACATCGATTTGAAATGCTTACAACTTACAAATTGTGACACCATGTACATTGTTTATAATTAGTTACATTGTATCCAGTTTTCAAATTTATAATTGGAAACAATGTATATGGCTTCACAAACTTTTCAGCTGTATGCATTTTAGTTTTTTCGTATCTCTTAGATTCTAGTTACGGTGTTTCCAGTTACAAAATTAATAAGCAACTCAAAACAATGTATATGATTTCACAACTTTTTAAAGTTTCAAGTAATTTAAATCGACATTTTAACCTGTTTGAGTTTGTTTTTTAGTATTTGGTGACTGTCATTTTTATGAATGTATTGTCAGTATAAAAGTGAAACTCACCAAGTCCATTTTTGATATATTTGAGTTTTTCATATTAGTAAATAACATTTTTTCTATACTTCCAATTTGTGAAATTGTTTGAGCAATGGGAGTGTGGATGTACTAAGTTATTAATTATTTCCTTTTTATACTTGGCACAAGACAATGAAAATATTCACAAAATATCCATCTGTGGACGTGATTTTTTTGTTTCTTATGAACAATATTACACATGGGCATAATTTTTTTAGTAGAAGTACTGTTAAGTTTTTGGACATATTGTTTCACTTTTATACTGCTGATATTGCCTTCCATGGAAGTTCACAAGAAAATTTGCCTATTGGAAATGAAAAACATAAGTCGTGTGAGTTTTTAACATTTTAAATTTCATAAGAGTTTATTATTTTTGCAGATAACTTAGTAAATTCATTTATTTTTAATAAGAATTATTAAAGAATTTTCATCAGCGTTCAGGAGAAAAGTAATTAACTTAATGATAGGTGATGCGACATTTTCTTTAGCACTGAAATGTTTGCAATGAAGAAATTTAAAAAAGTCTGATATATTCTCTTTAATTCAACATTAATGTTATTATCCAATGCATGTGAGCAAATGAAAGCAGAGGAAAATAGGACTGAAAGAAATTTAGTCCTTTACTTTAAATATTGAAAACTTAGAAGATGAGCATTTCATAGAACTACTGAACCACCAAATACTTTAGATTAGAACTTCGGTGTCTGTCCACATGGAACTGAAATTAGTATGCTGTGTATTGAAATGTAGTTTATGTACACATTGTATCATGTAAAAGTGATTGAATTATTGTTCACTGGTTAATTAGTTTTTTCTTTTTTATTGTGATGCGTAAAATTTCGGTAACAATTCATCGATATTTTTTGTTCCCTTTATTTGATAATAAAAATCCTTCTTAAATCCATATGTATTTTTAGTTCACATTTGAGTAGGAGTGTTAAAAGAAATGCACAGTAAATGGGTCAATGAGGTCTACATGTACAAATTTTAAATTTCATGTTTAAATTGAAGTTAATTTTTTTCCCTCAGTATCCTCTTAAGTTCTTGTTAATTTGCCTGCTGGTTCTAAAATTCTGTTTTAATTGATTGTACATAAACCTGGATACTGACATCAGAAAGAGAAAAATTGAATGGCTCTTGTGTGAAAGGTGATTGTCCTCAAAATTGTACTTGTGACATATATTTTGGCTTTGGATGTTATGTCCATGTAGTGCGTTTCTCTTAAATTCAATTAACGGCCAATAATCACCTCTCAGTAGTTATAGTTTTTGTGTAACCCATTTAAAAACCTTAAACCACAAATATTCCTTAGTATACACTATCTCAAAAGTCAATGTAGACACAATTTGATGTACTTTGTCAATGAACAGTAAAAAGAATGATGAATGAGCAGAAAGTACAATCACATGTTTCTTGACCTCCAGAATCTCTTCCCCACTATTTAACCAAAAATAACGTGAGTAGTTAGAATAATCATAAATAAATGGATATAATTATTTAAGAATTCCAATAAAATAAATAGTTGTCAATTTGTTTTCAAAATGGGAAAAGGAACCAACAAGATTTTAATACAAAATGAGTACATTATTAACAAATTAAACAAAGACCAAAGAGTATTAGCAAATTATACAGATTATTCCAAAGCTTCTGACATTGTGAGGTACCCAATACTATTAAATTGAAGGAAATTTGGAAATCTAATATGTCTCGAATTGAAAGTCACTTGAAAAATAGAAGTTTTTTGTTGTTGTAAAAGTGGATATTGAAGTAAATAATTCTCATGCAGTAGAATATGGTGCTCCGCAGTGAAATTGTTCATTATTTATGCTAATGAGTTGGTTACAAAACAATTTTTAAATAAAATATCAACAGTTTAATTGTATACTTTTTATCATTTTATAATCAAAATACTTTTAATCAATTAATCTCAAAAGTAAATTTAAAATTTAATTTATTTTTAATGGGGGAAACAATGATTTGACTTGGAACAATGAAATTAACTATTATAAATTTTCATAAATTGAAAACAATTAAATTTTGCTATCTCCTATAAAAATCCTGGCTCTTCAAATAAAAAGCTTCAATCTTAAGCTTTCTCTAAAGGCAGCTTAATCAACATAGTTTTGCTTCACCTTCTACTCTTCTCCTTTGTATTTAAAAAATTTACAACTCTCAAAACATTAGAATTATTATTAATTCTGCAATTAAGTATGGTAACTCGGTGACAGAATATCTTAACTTTTCAAGCAAGAGTGTTACATTGACTAATACAACATTACAAAGGAGTAGTTAAAACCAATAATAAATAATACATAATTTCACTGCACATGCCTTGAGTTCACTTCACTTTACCTATATACCATTGAATTGGGATTTCTTTCTTTCACATTCCTTTCCCTCCACTTTATAACACAACACTGCACATAAATAGTAATAAGAGAATAATAATAATGATACTACTACAACTACCTATAATAACAATTATATTAGTACCTTTAATAGTAATAATAAGTTTATAGAAAATTCAAGTATTTTAACAGTAGGAACTTATCGGTAATACATTGATGTATAATGTACATAAATAGCAAAAACACTAATTTTGTGTTTTTTTATGTTTTTGATCCATTCAGTACTCCCCCCCTCCAGACTAACCTATATTTCTTCTCCAGTTGGGACCACTTTCTCGACTCTCCAAGCATTGCAGACATGTGTCTTGCAAGCCCATTTCTTTCTCGCACCTACATACTATGTATAATATTCAGCTAAAGCAATTTACTCGAAACAACTTTGAGACTGTGCAAAACATAATTTAAAACACATTTTTATTTCAAAAATAAATATAATAACGTTTGGTGAAATAAAAAATGACATTAAAAATTAAATGCAGCCTCAGATTCAGTGAATAGGCATGCATCAAGCCCGTTACCACTTATGTAACCAAAGTTGCTTAATCACAGATCTCTGTGGATTCTGAATTGCAGAAAACATTATTTCATATTTGTACACCATTTTCAAGAAAAGTGCTAATTCTTTGTCCATCACAGTACTAGGTCTTGTGGCAAGAATTGGGGTGCACCAAGAGGTAATTTAAAGTGTTTGCTTAAGTCATCTAAAGCTAGCAGCACCCTGTCAAAAACAATACAAGCACAATTAAAACAATTTAGTCTGAAGCTAGCAATTCCCACCAAGAAAATACCACTTTACATAATTAGAAGAAGAAAGGATCCAAAATTTATTGGCTTATTACAGGCTCTAGGAAAATAAGCTGCTCCAGTCCATTTTTCCAAAATGCAGGGTTGTACAAATTAAAATTGGAAATATCTTGTTTTTTGAGCCAACTCAGATGAAAATTCAAAAACATCCAAGGAAATACGTCCTTAAATTAAGGCTTATTTTGTGTCTAGGAACAAATTATTCTGACATGGCTTGGGCTTGTTGGTACAAAGGTAGGGGTACCAGAGACTTGGTGGCAAAAATCAGGATCATTGGATCAAAGAGTCAGAAGATTACACAAAAAGTTTGGACATTTTTCAAAATGATGTATAGGTACAATGTTCTTATAGCAGCACAACAGAAGATTTATAAATTTATGTTATACTACACTTAACAGTGATTATGTGAATTTGATAGATTTAATATTAAGGAGTCTTACTATCTCTGATTCATTAGTCCCAGGACAAATATAAGAATAAGACATGCTTATTGTTCTTATAGTTAGAAACAATGAATTTCACTCCTAACGTCTCCTTTTTACTCTAACACAATTTAAGTTTTTTGTTTATTTTATATTGAAAATATTAAAATGAAATTGAACAGCTTAAATAGCTGGCACCAGGACTAGCTAAAGCCAGGACTTTTGAAAAGAAATGAGGACAGTCCAAAAATCAGGGCATGTGAAAACCCTACCCAAGGAGTTGATTAGCACAGTTTCCACAGGCTCTAGCTTTGGGTCCTAAGCCTCAAACAAGAAGTATTGAAGGGGAAGGGATGGGAGCATTTTTGCTTGTCCAACAAGACTTTGACAAAGAGTCAGATTTATTTGTCTGGAGTTGGACAGTATTGTAAATTAAAATAAAATGATAAATTATTCACAGCTGATTTTCAGTTTCACTCGAAGTTCTATCAGAATGATAAATTTATCACTATTTTTATTTCTTCGTAAAGTCAAATGAAATCATGAAACTTACATGAAATCCCGACTACAAAACTACACAACTAACCCAAGGGGGAGCCTTGGCCCCCGTACCTCCCCCTTGGCTTCCACAAGCCCTAGCTTTGGGTCCATAGGTGTGCACAGCCTAAAGCAAGAGGAGGTTTCTGAGCCCTCCGCCTCCTTTTTTATTTACAAATAACTTACTTTACCAGTAAATAAGTAAAATAAAAAGGAGAATAAAATAATTTTAATAAAACTGGTACGTAGTAATTTTCTGGAACAAATTTCCCTGAATTTTCCCAGTTTTCCAGTTAATTAATTTATTTTTCCCTAATGTATTTCCTGTTTGATCAGTGAAGTAAATCTGGAGAGAAAGAAATGATTCCAAGTACTCATGACATTATTTTTATTTTGATAATGGTAATGATATTGTGAAAGGCGAGCTCCTCTCTCTTTCTCTCTCTCACACATGCACACACACACAATTGGAGAACTCTGAGGGTGAACTGGCACTCAAAGAGTCGCTGGCATTTCAAGGCTCCACACTTTGAAAAAAGCTTTCCCTTGGGATGTGATGAGAGCTTTATCTCTTGTGGTAAACAGAATCATCTATTTATTTATTTATTTGAAAAAAAAAACAATAAACACTGTATATGACGTGTGGGGAAAGAGATTTACCTGCGCACATTTTCTTGAGGGCCAGAATAAAAAAAAAAATTAGAAAATAATTATTAAAAAAAAATAAAAATATTTGAAAAATGTTTGTTCCCAAGTTATAGAAAAATCAATTTCAATGGTAAATGAACTACAAGCAAAAGGAGTGCTCAACAAAACGTGTGCACTGTGAAGCAACATTTATGTCCAGAAGCAAAACAAGGGGCCATCTCAGCATTTGCTCAATGGATCAGGGAAACTGGACAAAAACCTGATAGAGATGGGGGTCATCTTACCTGAGCTGTCCTCCCCGACGTGTAGAAGCAACTACAGCGGGTCCTCCTTCCAAAGGGCAATAAGCCACCTAGAAAGAGGCTTAATTCAGGGGGTCAACTGCCCCCTCCCCCAATGATGGGCCAATTAAAAAAAAAAAAATTTTGAAATTTCATTTCGCCAATCTTCAAATTTATTTTATAAAAGATTGACTTTTTTTGTATTTTGAGGAAATTTAATAATAATTAAACGAAAAAAAAATTATTAAGCCGAGCTAATAACACTCGTTAAATTGGTGAACTTAAGTTCAGTATTATAAAACATGAATAATGTTTATCATTACTATTAATACCCCCATATCAATGAATCATCTTTTAATATTTTGCTTTTAAATGCTATTTACTAAATATTCATGAGCCATAAGGCTTGAATTAACTCTCAATAAGAAAGAGTATTTCCCATTTTTTTCACGCATGTGATACATGGTATTCAAACTTAAAAATATAAAACAAAATCCAAGCAGCTTTCATATTTATTTATTCAATAGGTTTACAATGTATTAATATATATTTTCCTATAACCATTATACATATTTTATATTTTCTATTGTTATGTTATTTTAATTATTTTTTTCCATTTTATTTTATTTTTACAATCTTCTAAATTTAATTTTTTGTTCTTCATTGTCTTCAATATTCCTTGTATCCATGTTGTTTTCAGTATATCCCTATAAAGTATTTGAGTAAACTCCTATACCGTGCATGCGTGAAGATTTCCATACCTCACGGCTAGACCACTTCCCGTGCACCAATCGAGACATATCAGGTGTCATTGAACTCGTATCGGTCCGCTGTTGGGGAACTGATAATTTGTTTTCGATCCGGCCATAAGATTCCAAGAAATTGTCAAAAGCGTGTGTTTTCGTGTTTTGGATCTACGATCTTTGTGAGTATGACGGGAATTAAACCAACACCACCTAAATAGATTTATGCAGGTGTTATTGCTTAAACCCCATTATTCCGTGGTTATTTTCAGTCCACGATACCATAATTTTGTTCCATGAGGATGGCAACTCTGATTTTTGACAAACTAACAAAAACTAAATGAATATCTCCTGGCAGAACGTGTTGTAAATTCTGAAGTATTTTAGTTGTAGTGAAGTGTGAAGTATTTAATAAGTATTGTGTATAAAGAATCTGCAACTTGCCTTGGAACATTAAATTTGAAGAACGTGAAGTGAATACGAAGGAAACAAGAACTGTAAGTACTAAACAATATATTTCTTAAGCATGCAAAAATCGATTTTCAATTTAATGTGACAACTTATACACATAAACACACAAAATGGTAACCTTTTAATGCTTATATATGTATATATATATATATATATATATATATATATATATATATATATATACACTAGCGTACCCGTGCGAGAACTCTCGCATGATAAAACCCATCCTTTCCCTATCCATTTGTCTATCCTTTCAATTAAGAAGAAAAGTTGTTAATAAAAAACATGTTTATTTTTTTAAATGTATAAATGTAACTTCTAATGTACTTGCTGAATATCAAACAAAAATAACAATACAATTCATGTTGGAAACAAATTTTCAATAAAAGTTTATTCAGCATTATAGAGAGATGTTCCCGGAACAATTCATACTTCTTTAAAAACAACTTTGAACAAATTATTCACTCCTTGAGAGTTAACTTTTCGCTTTCCTTGATAGTCACAAACATAATAGAAAAGGTTTTTACTCTTCAGAAAGCAAAGCAAAGCAAAGTAGTGCGTAAATACTGATGGAGCAAGTACAACCCTACTCTTTGCAAAATTACTTCAATTTCCTTGATTTGTTATGTGGAATAGAGGGGTTTTGGAGAGTTCAGGGTGCCAGCTTGCTGGGGTGCGAAAATTGAAAAATTATTTGTGTATTAAAAAGTATTGGATTATTTTCATTTTTCTTACGTACTTCAAGAAAAGCAACTGGAAACAATGGACACTGGAAACAATTTAGTAGGCTTAGACTTCACTTCGGTACATGGGAATGTTACTCAAACGATGTTTGCATATTGAATATCTTAACAAACCGACACCTTGAGTTTAATATCAAACGGTGAATTATTTACAATATGAGTTTGAAGCTGGGCGTTAATGTACATACTTCCAGACACCATCAACATTTAAATTGTGCCTTTGGACTGCGAATGTTGGTAGTTGTCGAGTGACGTCTCCTATTCTATCTATATTTTTAAATCTACTTGCTTTTTTTAATTAATTCACGTAGTATTGTAGGCCAGTGCGATTTGATTTTTGTTTTTCATGTATTTCAAGCTATTTTACTTTAGCTAATTTAAAACGTTTGTTCTTTGTGTTGTTCCATATACAAGTTTTCCCCTACTACCTCCGCGTACCCGTGCGAGAACTCTCACATGTTAGACCCTATGATCGATTCCTATCCTTATATTTCCATTTTAAGAGGGGAAGTAGTTAACGAAACATGTTTATTTGTTTAAAAATACGTATATAAAGGTAACTTGCAATGTACTAACACAATATCAAATAAAATAAAAAACAATGCAATTTATGTTTAAAATAATATTTCAATAAATATTTATTCAGTATCATGGAGAGTTTTCTTGGAACAATTCACAGCACTTCCTTAAAGACAACATTTGTAGTAATTATTCAATATTCTTTGACAGCTAGCTTTTAGCTTCTCGTGAGTCACAAAAATATTACAAAAGCTTTTTACTTTTGAGAAAGCTACGTGTCTGAACCCGCTGACTTTAAAATGTTATCGAATGATAACGAAAATATTGGTACAGGTAAAACACAGTCTTCACTCTTCTCTGCGAACCCACTTCCCTCCTCGATTAGGTACACAGCACTTACAGACACCGGTAAAACGTTAATTGATTGGTTTCACTACACGCAAAGAAACAACCTTCATAGGTATCAAGCAACTACAACAGTACTTCTAGTTGTTGCTGGAGAGCAAATCTTGAATTAATGATTATGCAAATAAATCTCGTCAGACTGCACAAACTACGGTGTTAACAGAAAGCGTAAATAAAGATTGTCAAATCTAAGCCTTCTAAGCGTGTCGCCACAGAAATTGCTACCAGCAGAAGGGCTGAAATATTGAGGTGGCCTTGATAATATTGAAGCGTGGAACCGAAAAATTAATTGAATGGATCGGGGAATGTCTCATCTTGTAGATAATGATGAGAAAAACGTTTCTTTGAGGCCTTTGGCCTCAAAATGTTACTTTTTAAGGCTCTAAAACGCTTTGTTTATGAGTTATTTGCCGATATAGATTGACATGTGATGCGGGCTGCATTTTACATGAATTTTTCGATGCGTTTTTTAAAGAAATCATCCATATTTTTAAAGTCAAAGTGGAATTCGTCAAGTCTCCGTGAAATTCTCTTTCTTTAGAGCCCTCATTTATAAAGATTGGTTGCGTGTGAGAACCGGAACCCAAAGGTATACTACTGAAATAATACAGGAGACGATTCGCCTTCAGAACAAAAATCAGACCGCGTTTGTGGAGTTTTAAAATCTTAAAATAGGGGACAAAAATATGGAAATGTTAAGCAACTCAAGGGAATCAAATGTAGTTGTAGAAGATTTTGCGTCAAAATTTTCCAAACTAATGAAGAGTAATATATTAGCATAGAATAATGCAGAACAGCTTACAAGTGATCATTTATGTTCATATTAAAAAACAAAACGTGAAAATGTAGCTATGCTGTCGCTTCATATACCTATGTTATATTTTGGTCTCCCCAGGGAATATGTGGTGGGTCTTCAGTGCCTTAATGGCATTGAGAGCTATGCTGGCGGTATCTTAGCGAGTGGTAGGGGCTACCTTGGGTATTAAGAAAACACGGCGCTATTTCCTACCATCTCACCCAGGCACTCACATGGATCCTTCAAGGCCTATTTGAAAAGGTTTGGAAATGCAGACAACGCCAATTGTGACTACTGCGGCTACTCTAACGACGACGCAGAACACACGCTCTACAATTGCCCCACATGGGAAAATGAAAGAAATGAAGTCTCCAAAAAACTCGACTGCCCAATCACAATTGACAACATGACGACACTGATGACAAGACGCACAGATAAACTGGGATTTAATCGAAGATTACGTCACAAAAATTCTCATTCGAAAAGATGATGATCAGAGATACAAGAACAGAAGCAATAACGTAGACCAATGAAACTGGACAGCCAGCTTGACTCCACCCTGAAGTAATGGCCCAGAAGAGGACCTCAACGCAAAGAGGAGACGAGCGAAGGTCAACGACTTGGAGGGTGAAAGGAGGCGATAGAGCCCCTAGGGCCAAGGAGGCGAGTGAGTCGACAGCTTCAGCTCTTCTAGTGAGGAATTCTTCCAACGGGAAGAGACACCTTGAAGCCACGGAGAAGGCAATACCTCTAAGTGTAAGACGAAAGCCTAAAACGGGAAAGAGGGGGAAAGGGCTAGTTACACACTCACGTAAAATAAGATTTACTTGCAGTGTCCGGAAAGATAACCTCAGAATTGCAACTACTGACATGTCTAAGTCAAGGAAAAAGGAAATAAATGAACGGATATCTTGATAGATATATTGACTTGATATGTCTTTATCAGCCTCAGCTGTTTCCCTTAATAAATAAATTAAATATTTTACATTAATAAATTCTACATTAATAAATAAAGAAAATATTAATTGAATGTATAGCTGAGTAATTGGTGGTAAAAAAGAAACAAAATTTTCGAATGCAATAATGTTTATTATTTTTATTTTATTGTGCTCATGAACAGACTCATTGGTGTTCATTTATTATGGATTTGTTTTTTATCTTCGTCGTCTTTGTCATTTTAGTTGCAGGAGAGTTGAATTACTTTTTGATTGTTGTCCTGATATGGACGATTGTTTGACTTTATGGGTGTACCATTTTTGTTTTTAATTGTTTTGAAATCATCGATCTGCAAAGGAAAAATAGATGGTGCTTAGTAAATGACAAGTTTTGCTCTTTCCTATTAACCATAAGAGTAAGAGTATAATTGATCAAGCTTTTGTGAGAAAAAAATTAAACATGAAGGAAAGGTGGAATATATTGCGAAATGTTTTTGACTAATGGATATGGTAACGACGGGTAACATTGCTATGGGTGAAAAATTACCACTATTTCAAAAAATGTAAGTAACACAGTCTGTAAAGTAAATTTATTTGCTGGTTGAGTTCCCATAGTTAGCTACCTCTCTTCTGCAATCGTTTGTTGCAATGGGTTACAGTTGTAACCTAAAATGTCCGTAAATATGTATGGTGTATTGTGATGTGGGCAAATCTCGTATTCGAAACTTCGTTAATCTTGGATTAATTGAGTTGAAATAAACGACATCGATAAGTAAAATATGTCATGTTCTGGGCATGCTATGTCGTGACGTAATAATTATTCATTATAAACAAGACAGCATGTATTAATAGCATATACTGCTGGGTTTTGGGCCTAGAAGAGAGAATACATACTACAGAAATGATCCTGTGATTCTTTGTCTGTCTGTGAAGTACTTTCAGAGTAACATTGCCATACTGGATATCTTGCCCTTAAATTAAATCCCTTGAGAAGAAATTCTTCCTAGAAACAATTGACATTTGTGAGTTTATATATCATTTCTAAAGCATATGACTTATACATTGTAAACATTGATTAATTACATTTGATTCAAAATTACTTTTTTGTTGTCGCCTTACTTGCCCTGTAACTTTGCTACGTAGACAAATAAAAAATCAAATACCTAAGGTTTACAAACCTATGAAGAAGTTAAAATGCACTAAGCGTGGGAAAAAGTAAATAGAAGAAAATTAAGTAGGAAAAACCTACCGAGCTGTATGGAATTAGCAGGTCCACTTTAAATGACGTGGAGGAGTGTGATATGCCGAAATACGATATTGTTGCTGAGCTTCTCAGGCTAAATGTAAAAAGGAGAAAGCAATTTTTCCCTATTGCATTTTATCACAATGTAAAACAGTTAATAAAATTTATTTTGTATTAAATTCTCAAAGCAGTGTTAATCCCTGTTTAGAGTTAAAATAGCTATGATCTATTTGGTATGGAGATTCCTGAACTTTACCACGCCATCCCACCTGTCGCGGCAGTATGACCGTCTGGATCGCACTTTTGAGATAGTGGCAACCGAAGCGTATCATTTTAACTCTTGTAAGAGTTCTTTCCTATTCCTTTAGATTGTGGACCACTTAAGAATACACCGATCAAGGAGGTGATAAGGGATAGAGCATACGAGTTGAAGGCAACCGAGAGTTGAGGGGAGTTTTTAATTCTGCCTTAAGTCGGTTGGCAAGCTCAGTTTTCAGCATTCCCTTCAATTGATGATGTGCAATCATATTTCCTTGTTGAACACCAAGGAATTTGGAGAACTGATTAGCTTCCAAAGCCGTGATTATTTCTCCACTAACAGTCTCGTATCTGAGTTCACTAGTGAGTTTACCCTTCTGTATTTGTTGTATTTTGCATTTATCAATCCCTAGTTGCACATTTATGTCACGAGAATTTTCGCTGGCTTTTATCTGAATGTGTAGGTCACGCGTCGCACCAGCATAGAGTTTGACGATAATTTTTATTCCCTAGGTAACCATTGTTTCGTTTTTGGCAGTGACACGAATAGTTGTCTTTCATTTGCCCATGATGGATTTGTCGAAATTCACTATTGTCGGGTTAATACGATATAATGACAGCACGTAGAAGCACCAATCATGCAGAACCATGTCATATGCCATTTTATAATCAATGAAACAGGCGAACAAGTTGTGCTTTTTCTCAGATGCTTGAGATACGACCACACTATCGATAATTGTTCTTTGCATCCGAGTCAACCCCCAACTGCATCCTTTCTAAGCTTCAGCTATGATAGAATTTGTTGCACAGTGTTACTCATTATTATTATTATTATTATTATTATTATTATTATTATTATTATTATTATTATTATTACTCCAGGTTGCAACAGCTTCCTCAAGAGTAGATCTAGAGACTATCCGTTCCTCTACAATCCTTTGAGCAAATGTGAGCTGTACCAAATAAAGAAATTTCTTGTACTTCCGAGTCTTTTGCATTATCTGCGAGTTAAGCAAAGTTCTTGCACAAATTTTGCGAAAGAAATCCGAGAGCCCCGATGACTATTGGTACGACTTCTGCTTTTACGCCCCACATTCGGCAGACGTCGATTTCCAAACCCTTGTATTTAAGACGTTTCTCTGCCTCGTTGGTTATGATGTTTTGATCGCATTGCACAGCAACATCTACAAGTAGACACGATTTTTCCTCCAAATCCCGGATAACTCGCTGGCTCAGTGTTGCAAGATTGTATGTAGAACAGTGCTGCTTTCTAGAAAAAGGCCTTTGAAGTTTCGAGCATCCTTACATCATTTCTGTATCAAATCTTCATATAATATGGTTTTAATGATTAAACTCAGGTGAAAATAGAAATGAATTGCAGCATTGGTTTCCAAGTAATATCATTTTTCAGCAAATTCTTGAATATGACGTTTTTACATTGGACATTGTAATACTTAACATCTGGATTATTTGAAGCAACAAAGTTGTATGTAGGACATTACTTTCAAAATAGGAGATATCTATGTGTTATAGGAAATAGAAAATATAATTGGATTATTTTAATTAAATGCATTGTAAAGCAAATTCAAACTAGTGCTCCTGCATCAGCATTATTTCTCGTATTATTGATGACGGTTACGTAATATTATAATGCATCTATCCTACTAACCATTCACCTATCAGTCAAAAAATGCGAATGACCTAACGCATTATAAAAAGTCTCTAGCTCCAATACTGAAAGTGAAGAGCATATTCGTAAAAACTACTGTTATTGATTCGTTGAATTTATTATGAAATAAAACAGGAAAACTTCAGAATTCTAAAGGGATCAGTTCAAATATCTAGAGGTAAAATTCAAAAATGTCATGAGAACTTCCGGTTAAGAACACCCAACAATTAAAGTATTCGTTTAAAATTTGAGGGCAGCGACATCGACGACAAAAATTGGAAAATATTAATTGTGGCGAAAATTCTGTGAATGGTTTAGACTCGTGTTGTTAACAAACTGACGTTTTGAAAGAAAAAATAATTTTTTGAAAGCACGAACACCAAAAACGTGTTTTCCCAACAAAGTCTTGTGGGTTCTATGTTTACATACAACTTTGTAACTCAAAGTGAAGACGAAATTGCACATAGAACGTTTAAAAAACAGTTGCATTGCCCAAACCAGTGACCTCTGCCATCTTTTGATCATATTATAAATTAGATCTTACTTAAAAGAACTCAGTAACATTAATAACTCATTTTTGCAATTTTTCCTGACATACAACCTATCATACCTATATCCGGTTTGTATGCCGCTATTGTGCGACCAGTTTGAATTTGTTGGTCGTACAATATCGTACACAGTCCAACGGATGTCACCGGTCTTGGTGAGTGTTCGCACCACTTGGGGCATGTGTTTGGAACTTCGAGGGCGGCACAAATCTGCCAGTGGAGGTAGCTACACACCCTGTCGTGTCTTTTCAAATATTGTGCTATATTGCTAGGGCAAACTGAGACGATATGATCAATGGTTTCTACTTGTTCCTGGCAAATGCGGCATTTATCATCTTAGGAAATTTTGAGAACAACTTTATCATAATTTGTTCTCAAGGCATGATCTTGGGCAGCTATTACAAGTGCTTCTGATTCTGGCTTCATTCTTCGCCTTTTGGGTCACATAAATGATTGATATTTATAGATCTGCACCTCGTCCATTCTTTTTAGATATTATCCATGAAGTGGTTTATCCTTTCACGATTTTTTAAACCTTTTTTCTCACATTTTATGTTGAGTAGCATCAGAAGTTCAGTATCTGCATTATTCTCCGAGTCTCGCATATTTCTTTATAATGCTTCTTGCTACATTATAATGCCTCTGATATCCCATTCTTTGATCAGATTTCATGACCTGCCTCATTAGAGGTGTCACCTTGGTGACTTCACTACATACTTTCCCATCCCGATTATTGCATTGTGTCAGGAGCTTCAATTTGTCTGAGGCCTCTACCTCCTTCCTTACGTGACACATTAAGTCTATGTACATCAGCTCGAGAGTGAGCAACATAATGCATTGTTAACAGTTTTATGGTTTTTCGATTCAAGATTCAAATTTCTTGCTCAGTTCATTCTACTAGTCTAAAACTGTACTCGACTACAGGTCCCGCCAAACTACCAATTGCAGACGTTTTATTCCTGAAGTTCAGAGGCGGACTACAGGACATGTCTCATTCTTCTGTAATACTTCCTACGAATTTTCTCTTTCATTGTGTCATTCGACATGGTCTCAGATTCTTCAATTTCCAGATATTTATATTTCCTGGCTCAAGATCTTGAATCACAGTGTGCATATAAACTTCAATGCTCTCTGACGTCACGTTGCTTCTCTTTAAGTTTATTTGTGCCCACTTATGAAGACCAAACTTCATGCAGATGTCATTACTGAAATCATTGATGATAGACAGCATTTGGGGGAGAATCGCTTCATTCTTCGCAAATTCACTTCGTAAAATATTCACGACAAACCGCATTTGAAAGAGATTCGCTTTATTTTTAGAAAACACTTCAAAATCATCCCTGTAAAACAAATGTGATCCTGGTCTTTCATCACCATGGATATTGTAACCAAAGTCAGCTTGGGACCACTGTCTAGATAGTGTATCATACTGTGACGATACCGAATAATCCAACATACGCGAATAATTTTCTGTACGCTCGCTCTTTCCGCAGTAGTCAGGCTGACGATTTGCGTCCGATGCCTCTCTTCGGCGACGCGTGGGGCTAATTCGTCACGGCGCACGTGCAGGTTGTTCCCCGCGACAGACCGGGGCGCCAGCCCGGAGAAGAACAAACTTCCTCCGTTCTCAGAACAGGCACCATCGTCTGGGATCATCCCGGCGCGCGTTTCCACTTGGCCCGGTGACCACCCAGCACGTGTTTATCACATTGCTAGAGTGAGAGCGCTCAGTGGAAAATTCCGCTGCTTCAGGAAATAAGACGCAGTGAAGCGATTGGCGCTCCAGGAAATAAGACGCAATAACTCCTGGACAACAACGCTCACTCTTTCAAAAATTGTACAGAATGTTCTAGAACTTTTTGGAAATGGGAAGGGGGAGAAAAGTGCTTGCTTACACGTAGAGAAAAGAGATTCCTGTGAGAACCTCCGAGGAGGTCAGTCGAGTCTTAGAGGAGAGCCTCTAAGTGGGACTCGAAGGCGAGAACGCGATTTTCGTCTATTGTTTGCTGATGTGGCGAGTGGCCTTCAGTGGAAATTTCGGGAAATTGAATCCCACGAAGTGCTAGGACTGAGTTTCGTTAATTGAAGTGCGAGTGCCCACTCATTACGCACATTACGCACTATTCCGCTGAGCAATTAGTTCAGCAATGCGATCTATCATCCGGTCGCTTCTCGATAAGATCGAGGTATTTGCCCGACTGTTTTCATCGCCTGGACACCGATTTGTCGTTTCCGCATACGCACCGAGGACAGCTTTTTTTCTGCCCGAACAAGGGAGTCCCTGCCGACACCCCGTATGCAGCGAGTGAAAAGGAGCGTCCCGGACATTCACCCCCAGAGGTCGAAGCCCGTTCTGGTGAATTAACGCCGCGGCCAGCTTCGGCCCATTGCCATTCGCGCTCGTCTGGCGACATACTGTGCCTGAGACTTTTTTCTGCACATTGTAAATTATTCTTTGGAAGGAACGAACGGCCGCGCCTGGCCATCTTCCCAAGTCACTTCACTTGCATTCAACCTGTATCATAGTTATAATTGTCATTAGTTTTAAGATAGAATGTCAAATTTGTGTTTTGTTTTATTGTGTCTTAAGATGACGCAAAAGAGTGTGTGGATCGATCGCTGATCTCACGCGTCGAGAATAGACTGAAATTTTCATCCTGTTTGTTTAGGAGTGATTTAAACTGCAACAATCAAAATTTTATTATTAAAATTCCATTTTCTAAACTCAGAGCAGACCTGTGTTCTCATTTTGGGGTAAAATAACGAGCCACGTTCATCCTCCCCGAATCAAAATTTTCAGATTCTCCATCGCTAACTATCCATGAGCTGGCCGGCACCTCTCTCAGGAAAGGCAGGAGAAATAACTCGACACCGCCCAAGTCAGGGTTGACGTCACTGACGGTGACTGATAGCGCGCCCGGGGATGTCACAATACTAATGCAAAACAGTTGACAAGATAACGAATCTACTTGAAAAATATCCCTGTTAATCTGAATGCTTCCTTTCAGCTGTAAATTAGTATATTAGTAACCTGGTACTCCACTTCGTACTAGCCTTGCCAAACCTCAATAATACTAGGATGAAATCGATATATCTCCAGGGTCTTTAAAATCAAATCGTGCGGTACACTATGAAAGGCTTTCTGGTAGTAAATCCTAGCCATGCTTAAATTACTTTTCTTTTCTTTACATCTAGAAAGTGCAAAAAAAGTAATGCAAAACAGAAGAGGGGTATTATATTTGCAGTTATTATTATTATTATTATTATTGTTATTATTATTATTGTGGCATCTGTGGCCGATGCCACGAACTTCGGGCGCTGCCCGCCGCGCCGATAGATTCGGCGCGTCACCACGAGGGTCGCTGGGAGCAACGCCGCTTGCCGCCAGCGACAAGCAGCCGTGCTTCGCCCGACCGCACACGGCCAATGGCGGGGCTACCACCGGTGGGGGCAACGGAGGGGCCGGTGGCACTCCCCCCTACCCAGCGGCGCTATATAAGCGGGGCGCCGCACCATCACGGCAGTTCGAGTTCAAGTTCGAGTACGAGCCGCAGTTCGAGCCAGGGTACGAGCCGGAGCAACAATTGGAGTTGGAGTCAGCGCCAGCAAGAGTCGGCACGAGCAAGAGGTCAGCGTTAGCAAGAGTCGGCACGAGCAAGAGTCAGCACCAGCAAGAGTCGGCGCAAGCAAGAGTCAGCGCGAGCCAGCGCTACCAAGAATCCGTACGTGCAGAGTCCGCACGAGTAACAGTCATACGAGTCAGTACAAGTGGAAATCAGTACGGGAATCATCGCCGCCGGAAGAAGCCGGCCCTAGAGTATACGATGAATTTCTACGCCTGTCGGCAAACGAGACTATTTGTATTCTGAATGAGATTTTGGTATTGGGAATAATAAATGGTTGTACAAAGCAAAGTTGTGAATTTTTCTCTTTGTAGTATACAACAATTTTGGTGACGAGGAAAAAGGTAACTAAGCATCATGGAAACGAAGCAACTGCTAGAGATGATAGTACACATGCTGTGGCAGCAGGGAGAACAGCGTCAACAACGGCAGCAGGAAGAACAGCGTCAACAACGGCAGCAGGAAGAACAGCGTCAACAACGGCAGCAGGAAGAACAACGTCAACAGCGGCAGGCACAGCAGGAGCGGCACGCAGAGCTAATGCAGTTACTCGCAAACATGACAGCCGCCCAACAGCAGCGACTGATACCACCATTTCCGAGTTTTGAGGAAACAAAGGAAAGATGGAGTACGTATGCGGCGAGGTTACGCCAACACTTCATTTTTTACGAGGTAACAGAAGACGCCAGCAGGCGGGCATTCTTTTTGCGCGTATCCAGCAACAAGTATACGAGTTAGTACAGAAACTCAATCCGCAGAAAGCTGTAGAGAATTTGACATTCCAAGAAATTGTGGAAAAGCTGGACAATTACTATAATCAGTTATCGTTATAATCGTTACCAGTTTGTTCAAAGTAGACTCCCAACCTAGCCAACACACAGGGAGCAGCGAACAGCCAGGCAGAAGGAACGGCAACAGGAGCTCCAGGAACGTTTGGTGCAGGATTTGTTTACAAATGCTTCGCAGCCGGGCGCCATCACGGAGCGTGGAGGACGAGGCCAAGGGTGTGGTAGTGGCGGCTTCCAGCGAGGCTGGCGTGAGGGACATTGCCGCCTCCAGAGAGGTCGCGAGCCAGGCGACGCCGGGCAGCAAGGCAGTCACTGAACTCTGCGCGCGGAGCGAGGCGTGGCAGACGAGGAAAGGTCGCCGTGTTCCCGGTAGGAGACGAGGCTGCTATGAACTACCACAACGGTGACACCTCAGCAAAGGAGAACACGCTCGGAAACAGTCAAGCGTACACAAGTAAGCAAGGTAGGAATTTGGTAATGAAACTTCTCTAGGAGAAAAACGGACTTCAGAAGAATTACAGTAATCAGGAGCGAGATAGAGCAGCAGAAAGTCTTAAATGTGAAGTAAATGATAGCAAAATGCAGATAGGAATAGACAGTTCTCGCGACACGTTCATTAGCATGAATGGAAGTATACAGTTACAAATCAGGAAGAATTATGTAGAAAGATGTATTGTGATTTTCAAAATGACAGTAGTAAGAATACGCAAAGCATTGTAAGATCTCAGAAAAAGGGTAAGACAGTCAAACATTAATAAACGGTCATAGTAGCATGATGGAAATTTGAGCATTTCGGTGAGGGAACTTACGGCATTACGACAAAACTTAGACGAAAAGAAAAAAACAAGTGAACGCGCATCAACAAATAATGAAGTTTCTAGTGAGGAGCCATCGACGAGAGACATAAATATGCAGGAAACTGAGAGTAATAGCAAAGCAATCGATAATAGTGGTAAAATTGAAAGAAGAGTAATTAGTGCTACAGATAATAGTGCAAATTCAGAAAAAGGGAAATAGAATCATTTAGTGAGCAACTTGTAAATTGTAACAAGGAACGCAACGCACATGCTACAAACAACAGAGTAAAACTGGGCAGCACACAGGCCGGATAACGACGACAGGACGACGCGGTTATTAGTGAAAAGTTAGTCGGTGGCAGTTATGATGGAAAGGCTGAGCTCTATAGCGAAAGTAGACACAGTGACAACGACTGTAAAGTGCCAGTACATTCAGAGATAGAAGTAGATGCGTCAGTAAGACGAAAGAAAACGATTCAAGAAAAGTCTGGTTTTTCGAAACAATTATCGAAGGCACGAAGTAGAGCTGGTGTGAAGTGCACAAAGAATCGTGTCAAACAATGCAAAGTTAGGCGCCACATAGTACAGCGCAGAAGTAGACCCCAGGCGCAAAGCGATAGTAGCAGGGCCACGAGTGGCGAGTTAGAATGCAAGGTATCAAACTGGTATGGCGAGTGTAAGCAATGGAAATGCCCACGGGTGGACATAGGAAGCCTAGGCAGCAAAGCAGTATGGTTAAAGCGCAAGGTGATAGTACAAGTGACGAACATAAGTGAGCATTGTACGGATATGCGGGCTGTAAAGATGAAGAAAAAACTGAAGGAAGTAGCGGTTAGGGTGTATTTTGTGGAAACTAGGCACGCATCAGCTATGAAACAGGCTAGGCACCGGACGTACTATACACCCGACATTGGCAAGCAGCAACCGGTAAGACAAAATGAACGGGACAAAAACTAAGACAAGCTGTTTAGTTTTCAGAACAGTGGACTCGGAACTAAAGGGCCGCCACAGAACGAGCAGCCCGACGAGCAGTCAGCTCCAGTCGCAGCGGCAGCACCGTTCGCAGCGGCAGCACCGTTTGCAGCGGCAGCCCGGGTGCCCAACCAGCAGTTGAAGAGCGGCAAACGGAGCCGTGGCTGGTAAGGCGGGCCCGCCGGCAGGACAGCGACAGCGACAGCGAGAGGCACGAAACAGCAGAGGGGCAACACTCGCACCTGAAGCTAACTCAGCACCAACCGCAACACTACGGCAGCGACGCCGAAACGCAGAACGCAGCCTCCGAGAAGAAGGCTCGATCAGAAGAGTTGCCTGGTCGGCAGCAGCGACAGCAACAGCAGCAGAAGCCAGCATCCAGGCGCCGCAGCGCGCGCCAGAAGCGCGTCACCCCCACTCCCTTAGTTAGGTGGGGAGGTACGAAGCATCATCGGGGACGGAGGCGCATCAGCGACCACCGTAGCCGTTGCTTCATCAGCAGCAATCAGCAGCAGTTACAGCAGCCCCCGCGAGGGCGGCTTCAGGAACACATCAGCGAACACAGACACGCAAATCCAGACATCGACGAGGTGGAAACACTCAGTATTTCGCAGCGAGATAGAGCACTAACTCAGCTAATGAATTTTCAGGATGCATCAACAACAGCGGCGTTCCAGTCTTCGCCAAAACCAGCCGAGGACATACTCGAGCAGCCCACCCCTCTCCGGCGGGCGGATAGCGACGTCACGATGGGACAACCGCCCCAGTCAGCAGAACGGCATCAGCAACAGGGGCAGGCGGCGCCACAGTTAGAAGATGACGACGTCGTGATGGGGGCAACAGCCGCAGACAACACATCAACAACAGCCTGGGGTCATCCAGGTCCGGCGCAGCAAGCGCCTCCAGAAGCAGCACCGCCCCTTCACCCACAATTAGGTGGGGAGGTGTGGCATCTGTGGCCGATGCCACGAACTTCGGGCGCCGATAGATCGGCGCGTCACCACGAGGGTCGCTGGGAGCAACGCCGCTTGCCGCCAGCGACAAACAGCCGTGCTTCGCCCGACCGCACACGGCCAATGGCGGGGCTACCCCGGTGGGGGCAACGGAGGGCCGGTGGCACTCCCCCCTACCCAGCGGCGCTATATAAGCGGGGCGCCGCACCATCACGGCAGTTCGAGTTCAAGTTCGAGTACGAGCCGCAGTTCGAGCGAGGGTACGAGCCGGAGCAACAATTGGAGTTGGAGTCAGCGCCAGCAAGAGTCGGCACGAGCAAGAGTCAGCGTTAGCAAGAGTCGGCACGAGCAAGATTCAGCACCGGCAAGAGTCGGCGCAAGCAAGAGTCAGCGCGAGCCAGCGCTAGCAAGAATCCGTACGTGCAAGAGTCCGCACGAGTAACAGTCAGTACGAGTCAGTACAAGTGGAAATCAGTACGGGAATCATCGCCGCCGGAAGAAGCCGGCCCTAGAGTATACGATGAATTTCTACGCCTGTCGGCAAACGAGACTATTGTATTCTGAATGAGATTTTGGTATTGGGAATAATAAATGGTTGTACAAAGCAAAGTTGTGAGTTTTCTCTTTGTAGTATACAACAATTATTATTATTATTATTATTATTATTATTATTATGATTTTGTTTTTGTTTTGTGTGTAATGAAGTTAAATAGGTGACTGAACCTACATTTGGCAAACCTAAAAGTGCAGTAATGCTGAATACAAATCACAAACAATTTTTTTTTCAAATAAGATTTTTACGATACAGAACCAATTTCTTATTTTTGGGCATGATTTTAAATGTCTGACGTAGTACTTTACGGCCACCATCATGTATCTCAATTCTGAACTACTTTAAGTTTTCAGTCGTTAAAGAATCAAAATATACGTTTTTCTGTTCTTTGTTCCAA